>QGMG01000870.1:0-16338 GCA_007825325.1 Lachnellula cervina
AGGTTTGAGCTCGAGCTTATGCCGGAGAGTGTCGGGTGGGACGTGGGGCAGCAGGTGTTTACGAATTTTCAGAAACCGCCGTTGGTTATGAAGCTTCATTTGGTTGATAGGGCGGGAGAGGGGGCAGCAGAATGAGGGAGCAGATTGAGGCAGAGGTTTGTAGTAGAGTGAGGGGGAGAGAGATGCGGGGTGAGTGGAGTGGGTCTGCATCTATATTAGTGGGGATGAATGGAAACTGGCTAGTCTTAAACATTACTTCTACGTATAGTTTCCTTTGTGCTATGGACTTCATTTCATAATTTTCATCGCAGCTTACATAGGTAGTTTTTGGATTCAAGTATTCTCTGTTCTGAGTCATTATACAGGAAGCCGCCGCGACCGACTGGGTTTCAAGGAGGTGTTACAACTTTATTATCTATAGTAGTGAACTAATATTTCCATTATAATCTAAGACGATAAGTGAGAGTGAGCCTACCAAAGTTCATTTCCGCCCTTAGACCTAAACAGTCGCTGCTCTAACCTGAGCTGAGCCCTGAGTCCTGAGCATGCTAATCAGTCAGCTGGATCATGCTCAGGAGCCTTTTCTGGCCCCCTCGCGAATCGGTTATAGTTTCCATATTGTGTAAATACAAATCTTGCTGATGCCTGAACCTATCAAGATGTGGTGATGGTATGTATTCGTTCTCGCTCCCCCTATCAAACTTAACGAGGGTTGGATCCCCTCTTGTCTAGTCACACGTGATTGGGTTATTTCCCCTCACAGCTTACCGAATTCTGATATTAATATCGCTCCTTTTGTCGGAATGCCAGAGCACTGCACTTCAAGGCAACTACCGACGTCCTCTCGTTATCACCATCATGTCTAGCTCCGGCTCGGGACGCGTGGTACCTCAATGGCCAGCGCCGCGGCCGAATTCCTCTTCTAGCACCAGCAGCAACGCAAATTTCATCGGCATGATTGATCGAGGCAATGAAGAAGAAGAAGAAGACGATTCAACTTCATCTGCGCCACCACTGCACCATGATCGCATCGCTAATGGATTATCAACATTCAACAGCCGCACGTCCGGGAATGACAATCAGCCATCTCCGCTATCATTAAACTCTGTAGGCAGCTTTTTTCAAAAAGCAGGCCAAAACATCAAAAGCGCTCATTTTAATGCGCAAAATCTCCTCGAAAAGTCGGGTGCGACAAAGGTGGCTAATCAGACGAGCAAATTTCTCACTCAGACTAATGAGAACGTCGTTGAAACGTTCAAGGAAACTAGTACCGAAATTCTCCAAGGCACTACCACTGCCGTAAATCGAGTTGGAGAGCAATTAGGTGGAGTCGGTCAAAAGCTTGCTGATTTGACGCCACCCTTGCTTCCAAACCCCATCAAACAAGATATACAAGACTTGACTGGCAAGACCATGGGATTTAGAGACCTTTGTACCCGATGTTCTGAACTGCCGGTCTCGGCATGCTGGGAAGATGAAGCAAGAGTTCCATCTGAGGTGTTAAAGTGGAGCACACCTCTGGCAAGAGTCATATACCATGCTGAATGGTGTCGTTTGTGTAAGCTCCTACTCACAATGCTCTGTCGTCCCGAGCACGACCCGTTGAAACACCCTGAAGTGGAACGATATTTGCAACCAGAACTCCAGAACATGACCATGAAGGAATGGGTGGACCGAGGCTGGGCTTTCACAGACAAGAACTGGCCTTTTGGACGTAGCGAGACGCGTCAAGAAGGAGCGACGCTCTTTCTTGGGCCGGTTGGCCAGGATTCCAAACAGATATTATTAACTCCAGAAAAACGGCATGCAGCCGTCAATCTAGCAACCTCCCTTGTGTCGGCAGCTGCTAAGAAACCACGCCCCAAGCCTCCACCATTCAAGGGCACGTACAATGATGGTCTCAGGGGAGGTCTGAAAAAAGGCCGAGAAGAAGCAATTAAATATCCACTAAGTTGTGATATCTACATCTCACTTTTCACCAGCAAGAGCTCTGAATTCCCGGGGCTTCTCATGGCGAGTTGTGTTGGGTATGGAAACCGCCCAGGAGGGGAACCTAAGACATTGGCCAGATTCCGCATGCGTGTCGCTCATCCGAACATTCGCTCTAATTTGGGATTGGAGGCACCGTTATCATATGGTCGCCTCCTTGACCCAGACTGGATTGATTTATCCGTCGCGAGATGGTGGATATACGAGTGCGAGGCGAAGCACGGAGCTCTCTGCAGTCAGCATGGATGGGATATCGCTTTGCAAAAGCTGGAGTCAATTCGCCTCATCGACGTTGAAAAGATGTGCCTCGTCGAGCATTCAGACATGACTTCAGCTTGTCGTTATGTTGCTCTATCATACAGATGGAGTAAAACAAAGGTGGTTCTGAAGTATGAGAACAGGATCGAGTTCATGGAAGAAGGCGGCCTTCGAAAGGTTTTAGATCAAATCCCCAGAACCATCGTGGATGCAATGGAGGTTACGATGGGACTCCGCGAGCGGTACCTCTGGGTAGATGCGCTGGTAGACATATACTTTATCACGTCTCGTACACACTATGCTAATCTCAATAGTGCATCATCCAAGAGGCCGGGGACGACGAAGCGAAAGCTCACATATCCATGATGGATCGAGTCTATAGCGGTGCTTTGGTCACAATCGTGGCCGCCCCGGATGACACGAAAGAGGGCGATACGAACCCTGGCCTTAAAGGAGTTTCGCGACATAATTTTGTCACCAACAGTGACAACGAGGGGACCAAACGGGAAATCACACAGCCGTCAGCCGAAGTCAGAGACGGTGCCCATATTATTGCTCCATTTGCCTGTCGTCAAGAGCTGGCTACGACGGCCTGGAATTCCCGAGCTTGGACTTTACAGGAGAAACTGTTATCTCGTCGTTTGCTTGTTTTCTCTGGAGATGAAGTAGTCTGGCATTGTAGACAGATGATAGCTCGGGAGGACATGAGGAATGAAGACTCCAGGGGAACAGTCAAACCTCTTGAATGGCTGAACTTGAAGCCCAAGTTCTTCGACCGAGGCACCCATAGTCACTGGATTGATGGCAGCTTGAAGAAAGACCGGCATGGAAGAACACATATTGTTCGATCCGGGACCTTCGCTGAGTATACTAAAGTGATTGCAGAGTACACCCATCGCCAATTATCGTTCAAGTACGATATCATCAGAGCCTTGGAAGGCATGTTGCAGATTTTCCGTCGAAGCTTTCGAAGTGACTTCATGTATGGATTGCCAAAGATATTACTTGACATTGCCATTCTATGGAGGCCGTCTCGCTGTTTACGCAGGCGGATATCGGAGAATGGGTCGGTCTTTCCTAGTTGGTCGTGGGCAGGCTGGGAAGGTCTAGTATGCTACGATGACCCGATGGACATCGGACGAGACTCGGATGGAGAGGTCATTGGTTATCGCAGGAGTCGTGACGGCGAGGAAGGAGTCCGTCCCTTGCTGCAATGGTATAATTGGGACGAGAAAAGGGCCAAAGTTGAAGCGTTGAACGGCCATGGGCGAGGTATTCCGTTGGAAGGTTCAGAGTTGCCCTCTGAATGGGATATCAGCCGTCCCAATGGTTTGAGACCTGGCATTCCTGACACGACCGGGCTCAATCTGCAAAGCCATCATCTCATCTTCCACACAAGGTCGGTAGCTTCTTTCCAGCTCGCTGACATAGCCATTCAGAACAGAAGCGGTCAACTGCTTCCTGGGGGTGGTTCGAGCGAACGGCAAGCCGATCAAGTACCGCATCGTTTTGCGATTGTTGACTCTTGGTTGGAGAAGATTGGAAGTTTCGTTCTCGACGGCGAAGAACCTCAGCGGCTTGAAGCAAAACGGCACGAGTTCATACTTCTTGCAGAGACACAACTACTTAGTCTCGAGGTTAAGGAGAAGTTGAATGGGGAGTTTCGGTACTACCTCGTTATGCTGGTTGAAAAGGATAGTGCCACTGGGACGTATGCTCGGTGCGGGCTTGGAAGAGTGTCGAAGGAAGCGTGGAGGTTGGCGGAGCCAGTGTCAAAAGTCGTAGTCCTTGGGTAGAGCTCTATTTAACGAGTCAATTCTGAAAGTGAGAAAGACTCAAGATAAGACTACACGATGAGATGCTTGAGTCTTCAAGGGTGTGCTCGGGTAAGCTCGCTGCTCAGCTCGAGGGCCCACTCCTTCAAAAGCTTAAGGGAAGCTGATAGTATCCCCTGAGCGACGGCAAGCAATTTTAGCGTCTTGGCATCACAATACCAAAACATCGCCATCGTAAACAACTGCTTATTCTACATGATTCTGTATCCAAAATGCCCCCAAAAGTGATGCACGATGTAGTGTTATACCACGGATCCTGCAACCAAGAGAACTGACCTCCGACCAGCTAAAGAAATGGGGCAAAGCTTCCAGGGGCTTCATTTGGCTGACTTTCCTACCAAATCAACCTTCTAGCCACTGCACAATCTTCTGATCCATGGAGAATCTTCAGGCTGTTTATCACCACTGAAATGGTGGCTATTATAGTCAGTTTCGCCAATGTGAAGGCTTCACAATTGCCTAGGGAGGACCCTAAGACACGTGCTCTCCTTAAATTTTGGTATCCAGTTATAGTTGAGGAGATATTTGCCTACATTGGGATCAGAGTTCATATGGAATTGCGCTTAGAAGAATGTGTGGGGGACCATTGGGCGATGGGAGCCAACAAACCCACGCATCCACCAAAGGAAGTCGTGTCAAGGAAGAGATATAAAGCCATTTATGCCATTTATGCCATTTATGCTAGAATGAGGCTGGCGACAGCAGATCCGGAAGCAGAGTTTGAAGCAGTGTTAACTTTCGTCTAGTAGAAGCGAATAGTAAGTAAATTATAATTCAATTACTAGAAGGGAGGGCATGAACATGACTGAGCAACCTGAGCGCCAAGCAGCTTCTAGTGTGTTCGTTTGTTGCCTCTTAAATGTCTGCTTAACTAATTTGAGGCTTCCCTTGTAACGGCCACTTGGGTCTTACCAATACATGGCCTTTTAAATATCCGAGTTGGAGTAGTCGGGCAGAAGCAAGTATGCGTCACATTGCAGTAGTGATTGCTTAGAAAGCGTAAGCTCCGGGAGGAGGCCGTGCGGCTATTGTTGTAAGTGGCTTGAAGCTCTTAAAAATACAGCTCCGGAGTACTTTGGCATCTTCTTTGCACTAAACATTGCATACTTCATTTTCCGGAGATACGGGGGGGAGAATTATTGGTTACGTCTTGCTTACAGTCCCGCCCACTCGGTAAGCGCTCGCTATAGTTACGAGCTGCATACTAGATTTAACTCAACTCAAAAACACTTCGATTTTGTTGGCTATTTTGTTGGCTAAGGCTTGCTAAGTAAATGCGCACTGTAATTATTCTGGTATATAAACTTGGGTTGTATCCCTCTCATTGTTTTCAAATCAGCATTTTCTTCAATTGCAAATTCCGCCACGATGACAGCTTTAAGAAAGCCAATTTCTCTAGTGCTAGGAGCTGGAAACTTTTCAAATGATGCATCAAGAATCAAAGATCAACGAGAAATGGTTGAAGTTGCGCGAAAGAATAACATCAAGACAATTGATACTGCCCGCCATTATGTTGAGCATCCTCAATTATATTTATTTCGCATTTGCTAAGTGTTCTACAGTCCCATGGGCAATCCGAAGCTTTCCTTGGCGATGAGGGAATATCTTCTGAGTTTGAGATTATTACCAAAGCTTCAGGAGGTGTAGTACCTGGTGGTCTGAGTAAAGAAGGAGTCTTCAAGGGCTGGGCCGAAAGTCAAGCTGCTCTGAAGGTAGAAAGAGTAGGGGTTTACTCCTCCCACAGTCTTTCATCAACTAAACGAGATTTTCAACAGGTTGGAACATATCTCATCCATGTCCCTGACGCGGATACTTCCATCGCCGACACCATGGAAGGAATCCAAGAGCTTCATCTAGCTGGAAAATTTGACAAGCCAAGATAGTTTTTACTTACCTTCGTTCCATTCACTACCCACTGCTAACCAAATTTCAGTTTGGACTGTCCAACTTCTCTCCTCAGCAAGTAGAAAAATGCTATGATTACGCCAAATCGAAAGGCTATATCCTTCCTACCTGCTATCAGAGTATTTACGGCCTCGTTTCTCGCAAGAACGAGAAAGAGCTTTTTCCTCTCCTCCGCCGCCTCGGCATCTCCATTCAAGCCTATTCACCCCTCGCCTCGGGCTTTCTGATTAGGACGCCAGAAGACGTTCGCGCAGGGGTAGGAAATTTCGATCCTTCAACCGTTCTTGGCAAGATATTGCAAGACATGTACGCGACGGACAGCCTGTTAGATTATCTGGAGAAATTCAGTGCATTGGCAGAGGAAATTGGGAGTTCGAAGGTCGGGCTCGCGTGCTGGTGGGTCGTGTGGAACTCCGCTTTGAGGGAGGATCTGGGAGATTGTATGGTTTCCGGTGCTAGCCGCGCGAAACAGATTCAAGACGTGATTGATGAGATAGAGAAAGGTCCATTGGAGGACAGCGTTGTTGAAAGGTTGGAGAAGATGTGGAAGGATATTGAGGCTGTTGCTCCAGGGGATAACTTTTCGACTTTCAGGAGACTGCAGAAAGCTGGCGTGCTTTGAGCAGGCGCCGTGAAGTTTTATAACACTTGAGTAACCTTGAGCAAGGTTACCAAGGAATGGGATGGCGACAATACATATAGGGGCTCTCCTCTTTCTATCTAAGAAACTCCATGCGAAGTACAACTAAATGCATACTACTAAAGCCAATAAAGTTTAAGTGTGTACGAATCAACCTCGTCTACTCCGTAAGTCGGAACGAGCTCTGATTCGCAACGCCTCCTCTGATTCTGCATTTTGCATTCATTGATCATGCCCACCAAGTACCAGCAGTACCAGCAATGGAACCAGACCTCTCTCCTTCATCTCTTTCATATTTCTTGATCTATATCTTTATTGCATTATCAGGATTGGGGGCTCCCTACTATCTAAATTATTCGCAAGTGCTGAGATATTCAAAAAGTTTCGACTAATCTTGGATTGCCTGATATGTCTAACCTCAAAGTGAAAAGAACTATCTGGAGAAGTCACAGGCTGGTTAACAGACATCGATAAGTGTCAGAGGTAGCTGCGAGAGGTGTACTTCGCAAGTGCGACGTTTCTATTGCAGGAAATGTCTCAGACGGTCAAGGCTTGGCATAATTCAGAGTTTAGCCACCTAGATTGATGAAGTTCTCCAAACCCTAGCATTTGAGCTGTTTTGCCCCATAACGTCTTTACACCCTCTAACTTGCATTAACTTAGCATTATCCCTAATCTAGCCATGCGTTTTAGAATATCTTAGCGTAGCCTTTCCAGCTATTTTGGTAAAATAAGTATATATAGTGGGTCTATAGCACTCCGTGTACTATAATCGGCCGATTCTAAGGTGGAGAGGCGCCTTACTGCAACTCTACCCCAATTTTTATATAGATATCCGTACGAGATTTGCCCATTTAGGCGAAAAGCATCAAGAAGGGAGCAAACGCTAACCTAGCGTTTGAACGCCAGCTTTTTGATGAGGTTTACAGAATTGGCTTAGTTTCGCTTGATTAGGTTGTGGCATTGGATATACACCTAGTTAAATTTAAGTCGAGGTTAATCTATCGTGTTCTTCTGTGGGGCAAAACAGCTCAATTACTTGTTAGTTGCTTGGTTCCAAAATTAGAAACCTGGAGGCAAAATTCGTCAGATCATGAAACTCTTCAAATTTGGGTCGGCAATTAGTACTGTATATGGGCTACGGAGTACTCCGTACCCACGAACTTGTTTCTACACTCTTCCCGCAATGCAAACCCCCACTACCGTTTCCCTGTACTTCACATTATTGAGTCGTTTGGGGGGCTGAGGCGAGGAAAATTCCCGAAAGGAGGGGTGGAAGGGGGTCGTCAATATTCAATACCAGCATCACAGTACTAATAATAGAAGCTTTTCAGCTACGGCACTATGGAGTACCGTTGCTGAGGATATGGTAGACTAGCCTTTCTGATGGAGTTAGCCAAACAAGGAATCCATTGCGCTCGGCTACACCTAGCACGTATTTTTAGATTCACTGCCGTGCTCTCCGTGGGATCTCTATTTTGAAAACAGCAGAGTTTTTGCAGTAGGTATAGAACAAAGGAGTTACCTCTTAGTTAGTCAGTTCATTGGAAACTTCTGTCCCCGGACAACAGGCAACTACACGAAACTATACAGTAAAGGGGGCTCCCGTGAAGCCCCCGTCATCATTCGCTGTACACCTAAGTGAGGCACATGTACGGAGTAGAGGATGATCTAACAACTGTCCACATAAGGGCGGGTCATGTACACGTGGAGAGTGGATAGTCGGGGTCTTTCTACTCCGTACAAAGTAAATGGATATTTTACCTTGGCATAGTGGATTACAAATTTGTAGCTTTAGCCCCCTGGTTCAAAGGTTTAATTTCTCGATTTACGGCCATCAAAAGAAGTAAACAATTAACTTAGAAACCCGGGTTAGGGGCTAACATCGACTCTTGTGGTGTGCTAATAAGGTTACAGCTAAGAGATAGTAATAATATGTTCAGTTGGGGTCCATCTTATTATTATCTGCGGTGTCTCTAGATGGTTAGACTTTACGAGCCCCTGGAGTGTCGGATTCTTTACCGAAGAAGCGAAAGGCTATCGATATCTTAGCATTTGCAACTACACTGCAATTTGCGATCTAATCCGCGGAAATCCGCGGAATACCGCGGCGTACAGGGCCTTAGCAGATGAACTGCAATCCAAGGGTGTGTTTTCACTAGTGGTAGGGATCAAAATCCGTGCGCATTTTTCAAGGCCTGTCGCATTCCTATCTACTTTCTAAAGAGGTCTCCTTATAATTAAGATAATTCTAAGGTTACTTATAGAAGTTATAATATAATCTCTTTAGAGCTTTTTAATGATTCCTAGTCACTTTTTAGTCACTTTTGAAGTTATTTATAGATTACTTCCAGAGTGATTGCCTCCCTATATATAAATGATTTTTCAGGCTTAGGCTATAAAAAGGGATTAATGCCCTGAAATGTAATAAATCCAGAGTTGGAAATAGGGTGAAAATTAGTGAAAATTAGTATATTAGTCTAGGAATCGTAGTAAGTAGTATACAAGTAAGAGGAAGTAAAATGGAAAGCATAGCTTTAGGCTTAGGACCACTAAAGTTATAGGGGCTCCAAAACCGCATAATAGGGCCCATAAAACGCTGCATAATCGATAGTTCATAGCATTTGATAAGTGGAGCTATACCCTGAAAAATTGCAATTGATCTGCTTGGGCCCTGTACGAGTATAAGGCTGTGGCGTTTGCATACGTGGTTCTGCCAAAGAAAGCACAGAGCAGAGCCTTGTGCAGATCGGTACAGGTCAGAATATTTACCACGAACGCACAAATTATGGGTCAGGCAACGGCGGTTGCCGTCATGAAGGTCAGGCATAGCTTTGATAATTTCTAAGATGACTAGTAGAGCTATTATTCAGAATCGACGTGATCAAGTTGTCCCTAGGCTTCTATGAACATGATTTAATAGCATAGATTTCGTGTTTCTCAATGTACCGGTAGGCCTCTTAGCTAGCGCTTGCTATTAGTTAAATATTAACCTTGTATATCTTTACCCTTTTGTATAGTGCAGGGAAGAGGCTCACAAACATTCATTTTACGTTCATTTTATTCTTGTTCCGGGAAAGCAATTAACCTTAATTCGACGATACGCCCCGCATTCAGTCAGCACCCAAACTCGACGCATCTACTTCGTATTTCGTACTCGCTACTCTATCCGACGAAAGACAAGGCTCTAAATCTGTAAGATTACTTCTACTTCATCATTAATATTTCTTGCGGTTCTGCGGATCTATACTAGGGTAAAGAGCTAGTTATATACGGCATCTATCCATTCACGCTAAATAGTCTTCCCTGTCAGATTTAACGAGGCTCTCTAAGTGGCGCGGAGTATTGAATTGTGAAGTAAAACAGTCTCTAAGTGGCGCGGAGTATTGAATTATGGGGTAAAAACAGTCTCCCCTGTTAGACTTAAAAAAGCAAGTATGAAGGGCGCCTCTTCTAGCAATCCCATTACTTAAGCAAAGCATATTTTATGCCTAGATATGCTTAAATCCGCGGAGTAACTAGTCGGAGCTCATCGCTCCACCTTTAATGCTTGGCTGACATTCGGAAATACTTAAGCTCCTCAATGCCCCATAGGGCTGTGCCGCCCCATCACACTAGGAATATTACTCAACACTAAATCTAATACAGTTGGTTTGTAATCCTTTTACTATCACTGAATTCTGGTAAACAGGTCTCTCCTGCGCTGTTGCAAGCTAGGATGTATGTAGTACAGAGGGGTCACTTAAGCACTTTTTATGGATAATTGGAAATCTGACTAGCAATCATAGGATGGGCGAAGCCCTAGGTTATACTTCGTAGAATTAGCTTAAAAGCTCAAAGCCAACCCTGTTTACTAGAAGCAGCCTTCCTTGAAGCACTTCGTCCTAGGCCAAACTATTATGCCAAGAAGACTAGGGCAAGGGGGCCTTGCTTTGACGCGTTTATCTATCACCTTTCTCCCCCTGTTATAGGTTTCTTGGCATAATAGTTTGCCCTATAACAAAGTAGAAGGGGCATGGTAATGTTTCAGATCCTTGTAACACTGCGGTCAGATTAAGAATAAAGGCTTGTTAGTATGCATATTTTAGGATATATGCCCTAAACTCCGTCCTGGTCACTTCTTGAATCTTGTCGCAAAGAAAACACCAAAACGAAAATGTCACCAAAATCAGTGCCTGGATTGCAAAGTCAGAGGAGACCTCATCATAAATCGAGAAATGGATGTCAACAATGTAGGTGCCCAGATCCTTTAAGTGAATACTCCTATCTATATATCTCTCAAAAGTTGACCTATTTATCGTTTTGCTGCTGCTCTGCTTTGAATTGATTGCGGATCTGCTTTTCCTGCAACTTCAATACTAACTTTGAGATAGGCAAAAAGAGGAAAATCAAGGTGTGTGTTACACCTACCCTTGAATGGGTTTCTTGCACTGTTCTCAGGCCCCCTAATCATCGCCATCAGCAGAAGGGTTCTTGATTATTTTGTGAGGGTGAATCAAATTGTCTAACATTAGTTTTCCAGTGCGACGAAAGCAAGCCATCTTGTGGACATTGCAGCAGGTTTTCCTCTCCATGCTCATTTTCTGAAGCACTGCCAGACAATTCTTCAACGTCAAACATCAAAATAATATCTCCAATATCTCCGAGTTCTCCAGCGTCTCTGGTAATGTCTGGTGGTTTCGAAAACAGCTACCTTCCATGCCCTAGATATACTACTTCACCAGTAATACTGGGGGAAATCCACCACAACATTAATAATCAAGCATTTGGCATGATGGATCTTGAGCTATTACACTTTTTCCTCACAGACACCTGCTTCACAATATCCGAGTGTCCGGATCGACAAAGGCTATGGCAACACGTCGTCCCTCGAATGGCCTTCACCCATAACTTTCTCCTTCGCGGCATCTTATCTTTCGCTGCCTTGCACCTTGCGCATACACAGCCAGAACGAAGAGAATCGTTATGGGCAGAGGCATCATCTCACTACGACGTCGGTGTGAGATTATTCCATATCGAGGTTTTGGACATCACACCTTTTAACTGCGATGCCTGTTTCGCCTTTTCGTCACTGCTCGCTGCTCACGCCTGGCCATTTTCCCATCAGACCAGCGATTTATTCTTCTCGACTTCACCATCTGCTGAGCAAGCATTGAGCACGACATGGGCTAGTCTTTTGCGTGGCGTGCACGTTTTGTTCGATACAGCTTGGGATTGGATTGCAAATGGCCCGTTGGGACCTTTGTTAGAGCCACTTACGATGGATCCCGCAATAGTGAGGAAAGCCAACCCCGAATTAAGCGCAAAGTTGACAGGCTTGAGTCAACTTTGGGACCCAGCCCCCGCAAAATACAACACTGCTGAAACCGAAGCGCTCAGCGAGTCTCTTGTTCTCATACAAGCAGCTTGTGGAATACTTAATTCCTCTACTAGCGAACGCCCCCTTAGTGCGATCTCGCTGGCTTTGGCTTGGCCTACCTGTATACCCGCAACTTTTCTTGGCCTGGTTGATCGGCTGGAGCCCGAAGCCCTCATTATCTTGGCGCATTACTCGCTGATTCTGAATCAAGTAGATAAAGTCTGGTTTATGCATGGCATGAGCAGGCAACTACTGCAAACTATCAGTGAGAGGCTTGGGGAGGATTGGGAGAGCTGGATTGCGTGGCCGCTTCAAGAGCTCGCTCTGAGCGAGCTCAAAAACCACCTGGATGAGAGTCCACCGCATACTACTTTTCTTTTTCCGTGAGTAGGGTCGGGACGTGAAACAATTCACAAGACGAGGGTTCAGTCTGTATACATATCGAGGGAACATGGAAATAATACTTATATCATTTGGAATTTACCAAAGAAATCGGTACATAACAGAGTAGGGGTGATAGCAAGCAGGGGTCTCTTGACACTGCAACAGCCTCGCTTGTTGGTTCTTTCTCAAAGTTCAGTCAACCTAGGTTTCTGTACAATAAAGGGCAATCTATGGGGTCCTGAGACGGGAAGAGTTTGCTTTCTCATATAGCTTTAGGTGAAACGACCTTAGGTCAAGTGGGTTTATATCAACACCTCGGAGACGGGAAATTCTAAATATATCTCAATTCCCGCCTTAAATTCCATTCTATAGCTTGACTAGGTAGCAAAAAGTATAAAAGCTGATGAAGATTCCTAGATCTTCTACAGACTTGAAGAGCAGGAGTTCTCGACATCTAGCTCTCTTGGTCTATAGATATAGCGAGTTTCTCCTTCACTTTCGCACGCACGCACGAAGCAGAAAGCAGGGTGGCACTGAGTAAAATGCAGCCCTTCCACCACGACTGCGCTTTCTAGACCTGTCTGTCTCTCCTTTTAATGGCCATCATTCTGTAAGCAATCCAACTAAGCTTCATACTTTACTTTTGAGTATAGTTCAATCCTGGAAGATTTCCTTCGTTCACCTCAAAAAGGAAACAGACTTCAAAGTGAGCCGTGATTTCCATATATCGTTTCAGAGAGGTAGAGAATCAAGATCCGAGCCTAATTATCCCAGACTCCAGACTCCAGACTCCAGGCACAAAATCCCGAAGCTCTTTTGGATACCGCCACATGACCGTGTTTATTATGTGAAAAGAGTAGACGGCACTGAATCTACGGAACATGTACTTCCTGTACTAATAGTAGCTGTTTTTTTCTTTTTTGGAAGGTGCGGTGTGAAGAATAAGAAAGCAAGACTGTAAGGTACGTACTTCTTTAAAGGGAAGGCACGTGCGCGTGCTTTGGCACGGGCCGGCCCTGATCAAGCGGGATTGACTAGATAAATAAACACACTCCCTTTTGTTCAAAACCCCTTCCCTCGCCCCGATTGGCCTTCAAATTAATAAAAAAGGGCTGAAACCAAAACCTGATCTATCGATCCGCTCATTCCTCTCGCCAAATCCTAGTCCCAGGCATATTGGTGAAGATGGGAGACGCATACCATGATGGTTACAAAGGACAGGATGACCTTGATCTGACCCCACAAGAAACAGTTGGATGGACTCGAACTTTCGATTACGAGGAGCTCTACCGGAGATTCACTGGGCTTAAACCGGATATCGTCGAGGCTCGTGCCTTTGGGTGGACGTGGGTGTCTGATTGGAGGCAGGACCGATGTTGTGGGAAGTGTGGTCGGCTCAATTGACATTTCGACAAAATCGTTATTGCCCTTGATGGTGCTTGTCGGAACAATAGAGTCCTTCTACAGCGGGTCTCGTAGAATGCTAGGGCGAAACTAAAACCTTAGTTTTCGTGATAATCCTCTGATTTCCTTATAAAGCTAGGCTTCCAAATCGTTTAGCAGCTAATATTCTTCTAAAGAGCATAATTAACCCCTCATTATAATATTTGTAGAGTGGAGCTACGCATAGCATTTTAGAACTAAAATAGTAAGGTTAATACGCTAAAACGTTATATTGGATTAGAGGGATTTGTAGTGACGTTTTGTGTAACAAAGTGATTAGAATCGCAATTTAAACAAAATTTAAATTATAGCTTATTTGCATTGTTTGTTCTACTGTAACAAAAGAAATTAGCGCCATTTTCAAATAGCTATTTTTAAACAGAATAGCAGCATTATAATTATACCTTATATATTCTCTAGAACCACTTCTATCACCCGATATTAACCTTTCTACTATCTCTTATTTTAGCCTAATCAATTTAGAAGTTGCTAAGATGACGCCTAAGGTCTTTTGCTATAACAATTGCCCTATTAAGGATAAGAAGCCTAATTTGCAAACTGCCTACTATCTCTATAATTAATATAACCCCTATTTATATAGCTATTAGTTCTATTAGAATTGCATCTAATACTAGTTTTCTAAACCTTTTAGTTATAAAAAGTGTCCCCTATATCAATTGCAACCTACTCGAATTAATATTAATTAGCTTGAGCTAATTAATAATAACCTTAAGGCTTAAGATTAGATTGATCCTAAAGAAGATAACACCTAGTTTTTGCTTAATACTAGCTATCTGCGAGCTCTAACTACACCTCTAATAACACCTCTAAACGGCCCTATAGTTACTAATCTTACATTGCTCGATTTAGACGATTTAGAGGTGTATCTGCTAACCCTAGACGAAGCTATTTAGGAACCCCTTGCAATAGCGGAAATCAATTCTTAGACCCCTTAGCATTAAGCTATAAGGTCCTTTATATAACTACTACTAGCTATACCCTTAGCCTCTTAGCTACTAGCCTCTTAAGGCAATACCTTCTTTAGAATTATTAATAGTAATATAGCGCATACCATTTGCGTTTAGGTGACTTTATAGAATAAGAGGCCTAGAGGCGCGTATTATAACCTTAAGAATAGCTATCTAACTAGTATAGCCAATTAGTATTAATAGCATTAGCGCGTTTTTAAAGAGGAGAGTAGTAAGGTTATAAATAATATATAGAGGAAGCTAGTAGAACTATATAAAAGCATTAGAGATAAAAGGCAAATAGTAGATAATCTTACTAAGAATGCCCTAAATGACTTTAATAATTGCATTGTAGAGAGAGTAGCGCAAGTCTCTACTGCCTAAAATAAAGCTTATTAGTAAGAGAACACTAAGCAGTAGCTTCTTAATTCTCAACTTAGGCCTTCTCTAATAGAGACCTAGCACTAGCGCTCTTAGCGCCCTAAGATTAAGACAATTATAAATAGCGCTATAGTAGATACAAATGCTAATAGCAAGAGGGAATCTATTGCTAGCAATAATAAGAAGGAACCTGCTATTGCTTATAATTAGTACAATATTACTACTAAGCCTTTAATGGCCTTAGAAGGAAGTAGAGAAAGAACCTCTTATAGTACTATAATAGTTAACTATAATTATAATAGACTGCTCGAATCTAGAGCTTATAAAGCTCTAGGTTCTATTAATAATAATACTAGGGCCCTTAGAGGCATTAAACGCTTATTTAATAAGTTTAAAGAGAAGCTTGCGTATAAGATAACTAATCTGGAAGAGGTTTAGAATACTACTCTAAAGGATAAGCTAGACGGCTTCTAGTTAGAGGTTTTAGCATGCCTTAATCGCTATAATAATAAGACTTAGGCTTATCTAGATAAGAATGCAATACTAATTAGAATAGTGCATTACTAGGTGCATTGCCTAGAAAGGTCCCTTTATAGCATTAAAGTCTTTAAAGATAAAGAGACTATATTAGATAGTTTAAGTTAAAGTGTTTTAAGAGTAGTTTTAGAGATATACAGTAGAGTATTATCCCTCTATTTTTTTTTCCTACGCATTACTATTTATAACACTATTATATTTGTTTGAGATCTCTATATTTTATATATTAAATCTATACTTCTTAAAGTATCTATACTCTTTAAATAAATGAAAACAAATTAGTAGTTAATTTATTACATTTTTTTAAACTTAGTACTATACTTCTATAATATATAAGCCTTAGAGTTAGATTCACTAGATTTGGCGAAAGCGGCTACTAACTTAGCATTAATCTATAATTCTATTAGCTTAGCTATATATTTAGCGCTTACCCGATTAGTAAAACAGTAATACTACTACTAAAATAATATATTCTATCTACTCTCTAGCTACCTCTATCTTAGAAAAATTCCTATAAATTAACTACCTTTCTTAGATAAAATATCTAGGTGGATATTGCTTTATACAGATTATAATAGCTATAGATTAAATTCTTAGCTAATTTAAATCTTAATTATAAAATCTATATCAAATCCGTCT
>QGMG01000871.1:0-16328 GCA_007825325.1 Lachnellula cervina
CACCATAAATCCCCACCATCCTCAAGAAAACAATCAAAGACCAATCAATCCGCGCTCTTCTATCCATCCATCCTACATGACCCATACCATACCATACCACCCCACTCCTAGCACAATCTAAACCAAAGCTTACCAATCCAAATCCAACATAAAATACCTCTCTAGCTACACCTACACTTCCCTCCTGAGGGATTTATGTTTTTACCATGGCCTAAGAGCCAGCATGGTTCCCACTCTTTATAACTTGGTTTTGTTATCTGGGTTGGGTGTATATCACTTTGTAAATGCCTAGCTTAGCACGCCCCAATGCCCCCAATGCCGTTTTACTTGTTGAGGTGATGATGTATAGATAGGGGGGTGTAAAATGGTGGTGTGACGAGTAATGTTGGTGATAGAAGCACGGTACGTACTTTACGTTCTGTGGGAAGTGGGGGGTGGAGTGGAGGAGAGAAGGGTGTGTGATGTGATGCGATGTGATAATTGAGGGATTGCGGTAGGACGAAGGAGATGGCTTAAAGGCAGAGTAGAAATATTTACTTATTGGGAGAGGATGATCAGAGGGGTCGTGAGCTCGAAAGAACCGAGGAGAGAGAGAAAGAAAAGTTGGTTAAAGAAGGCAATTAATGCCAGTGAAATCGCTAGGTGCAATGGTTGCAAACACACTCTATTGATGCGTCCAGAGCAAGAAAAAGATAAGTGTAGTCGATTTAATATTACAAACAGTAAACAATTCAACGTCCTATTGGGTATAATTTAGTCTTCCACCGCCTCGCTTCGCAGCACTTATGCCTTGGGCAGATTCTCAACTGCCGTAACGAACGTGTCAAGCGGTGGCCTCTCCGCACTCAATACCTCTCCATTCTCAACCGCTTTCGCTCCTGCTTCAGAAGTTACAGAAGGGGTATTGACATTCTCGTTTTCCTTCCCCCTCGCACTTCCGTCAACAGAGGTCCTGATAGTAGCCCCAGGAGCCTCATTCTTTACTCCGCTGTCCTTCACGCCTTGAATTCGTACATCATCCGCAGGAGGAACGCCGACAGAGCTAATCAAAGTTGTCATACTGGCCGTAGAATTGTGACCCTTCAAGCTGAATGGGAAGGCAATACCACCAGCCTTTGGGCGCTTGCGGTCGAAGTCATCTTGTTCGTTTGTCGGAACCCTGACGACGATTGATGGAGCGCTGGAAGCTTCATGGTTGGTAGAGCTAGCCATAAAGTTCGGGACAAGGCTCGGGTCGCTGGGTTCGCCGGCTTCGGCTTTCTTTGCAAATAACACCGAAGCAGGAGTATTCTCATCAATTCCGTCCTCCATATCGGCTTGATGCTCGTCCGTGACAATGCGCCTGCGAGATCTGCTGCGGCTGTAATCCGGCTTCTCGAGCTTCTTGCCCTGGCTTGTCTTTGTGTCATCCAATGGCCTTGCACCCGCTCCATTAGCGGCAGTAGCAACCGCAGTCTCGGGCTCCCTGTCGGCGTCTTGTTCTCGCTCGATGGTTGACTCGTCGTGCTTGCTACCCCAAAGAGCCCACAAGCTCATTCCCATGCTTCGTGTTTTCTTTTCTTCCTTGAGATCTTCTCCCGTCTTTCTCCTACCAGCCAAGGCAGAAGGCGGGGGCACTTCCCCATCACCAAACCCTTGGTACCCTTTCGCCATCTCCTTAGCTCTCTGCTTCTGTATCTTTCTCTTCGATGACGCAAATTTGGTGTCCCATTCCCTCTTTGCTGTCATCCACTTCTTGACTGGACCTTGCTTAATGACACCGATATCACTAGAAGACATGTTGCATCCTGGCAGCTCGGATGCAGGTTCGAGCTCAGACGTGTTTCCATGTCTGTCGACTCGCTGACGGATCATATGGTTTTTGAATGGCGGGAGAGCATCTCCAGCCTTGCCCACTTGACCTGTCGCTGATGTCGCTGCAATTTTCGCCTGCTACCTGGTTAACAAATTCTCAGATACCTTTTTAGGAGCTCATTACCTTCTCGTCGATTGCCTCGTCTCCATCGTCCGACGAGGAGCGAGAGATAATAGAAACATCATCATCGTCCAGGATCTCGATTTCAGTCTTCTGTGCTCTTGCCAAAGCCCATGCTCCGAATTGGGCAATTGATCGATACATATATTTCGCAGGGCGAGTGAAACTCAGGGTAGGTGCCACATGACAGAGATCGTCCCAAATTTGCAATTGCACATCGGTAGGTTTCCAGCGATTGACCTGATTCCTGTTATGATCGTGCGGGCTCTCGTCTAGGAATGCGTCACCGGGCGGGTATTTCGTTGGGTTTGCTGCTTTATGAGCTAGGTAAATTTGCTCGTCTCTGAGCATTTCGCCACCTCCAACCATGATGAGCAAGGGCGGTAACCCTCCAAGAGATGGTTGTAAAACAGGTGAGACTAAAGGATGAGACATGAGCTGATTCGAAGCATACATCTGGATTTGGTCTTTGATTTCGACCAACTTCCCGTCAATCATGATTGATAAATCGTGACCAGGTCCAGGAACAGTATTGGCAGCAGGTCCAGTACCATCGTTTGTGGCAGTACCAGTTGCGGCTGTATCATTTTGAGTGCCAGCATCTGGGTGTTGATTTACATGGAATCCCTGGACCGCATCTGCCTCGCTCTCTTGGGGAAAAGAAGCGTGCTCGTTGGTCACCAAATTCTTTACAACTTGTTCTTCCATCGCCAGCATATCATCGGTGTTTGGAGGCGGCCATGAAGGTGACGGCTTTTGATGGAATCCATGTGGAGGAATATAGTCCAATGGGTTATCGCCTGCAACACTGGGGAATGAATGTGTCAAGTCGACCCAAGGTGATATAAGGACGGCTCCGGCGGGCAGTGGAATACCCCGATCTCGCATTACCACCAACATGCTATCTAAATTAGCTGAAAATCGAATAATATGCTCGTACAGCACTCACCTCAAAACCATACCCCCTCCAGCAGAATCTCCAGCCAAGATGATTGTTGTAGGATCCTGAACGGTGAGGAGATATAGGTATGCAGACAGACAATCATGGAGCCCACAGGGAAAGGGGAACTGAGGAGCTAATCGGTACCGCGCTATAATATATCAGAATTGACTCCAGCTTCACAAGTTCACAATACTCACTGTAAACGGTTAGTCCTATAAAATAGCACAGTTCCAAGAGACTTACCGAGCAAACACTCTAGCTTTCAGCTTCCTAGCATGTCTCTGCATCTGGTACCTATGCTCATCAACGCTTCCAAAGAAGTACGCGCCTCCATGCACATACAACATAACCCTCTTTCCTGGATCACTTGTGCGATTCCTTTCCTGGTAATCGGCCTTCATCTCGATCCACTCAGCCTTCAATTCGCTCCCCGGCCTGCGCCACTGCCACCAAGTCTTCCCGCCAACCTTCTCAATGCCATGATGCCCCAATTGTTCTTGTATAGCTTCCGCTGCCTTTGTGATATACTCCTGCTCGATCTTCACCTCGTCTACCTTGACCCACGTAGGATGAGGCACCCATTGGGACGTGAAGCGCTGGACATCTTCAACGGTGTGGTGAGACGCGTAGAGCAGGAAGCGTCTGATCAGATTGAGGCCCTCGTCGTAGGAGATATGCGCGGTGGGTTTCTGCGCGCGCGTTTTGCGATTGAGATACTGTTTCGTTAGCAGCTGTTGTCTGAATAGCGGACTGGGATGCTCAGTGCCTCGAGTGCTTCCACAGGCTTACATGGTTTCGATGCATGAGGAGCAGCGGGTTTTGGATTATTAATCTAATGTAATAACCTCTTTTTCTCCAGCTGCCTTTCCACTACCACCCGCTTGTAGCTTCCCTTTCTAGAGTTCCTAGATCTGCATCTTCTTCTTATTTCTCCCTAAGATCCTCTCCTTAATCTCGCTGCCTTTTACTAAAAGCATATAATAAAAAGTAATAATGTTTTTATTTCCTTGCCTATAATATCGGCTAAAGATCTATAAAACCTAGGAAAGATAGTACTCTAGTTCTAGTAGAGTAATTGTGAGAATATCTTTTAATATAATACCTGTTCTAATAGTGGAATTTATAGCGACTAGATACCTTAGCTTATAGCTATTTTTATCTCTCTTGTTCTATCTATTTATCTGCTTTTACTTCTTGCTATTGCTTAATGCTTAGTAGATAAGATAGATATCCTCCTTTAGGATTTTAAGATTTTCTATTAGGTACTAAATTTATTAGCAGATAACTATATTATTAACTAGATCTTAACTTACCTAGTATATAAACTTAGCTCTAAGGAAGAAATAGCTAGAAAACATCTAGCATTCTAGATTTCCCTTATAATCCTTAATATCTTACTAATTAATCTTAATCTTTTTAATTGCATTAAGTTTTATAGAACCTTTCAAGATAGATTTCCTATTACTAAAAAATGAATATATACTATTAGCCTTAGACTAGAGAGCATATTTAGGTCCTTTAGCTATCTTAGACTTAATACATTTAAGGGGTTAGTATTTTAAATAATGCAATTCTATAAGATTATATAGTTGCCTGTTTTTATTATAGAGGTTAATTAATCCTAAGAAATTTATAGCTATCTGCTCTAAGTAGTACTTACTAGGACAACTTTTCTTAGCTTTCTTGAAACTATTAAAAGTATTCTAGCCTTTTCCTCTATTAATATGCTTCTATAATTATTCTTGCAGTCTAGCAGCTTAGTCTTAATTAAAAGTATATTTCAAGGCATTAAGGGCTCTTATAACATTATTGCTATAGTTATATATAATATCCTTTTAAAGATTTAAAGGCGTAGAGACAACTCTAGAGCCATTTAGCATTCTTATCTTTAAGGTAGCACATATAAAAGTTCTATTAATATATAGCGCAATAGACTAAAGAATCTCTATACCTATAATAGGATTATTATTCCCCTTTAAATAGTTAAGCCATTTCTAATTAAGACTTGCAATTCTTTTGGCTATTCCTAAATTATTGCTTAGCTAGTTTTATAACTCTTTATTATACTTCTAATATAGTCTCTCTATTAGCTGCGCTAGTCCTATAAGATTGCTAGGACTATTGTTTATTAGAGTACTACTATAGAACTCTAGCTTTATATTCCTAGCAACCTTAATCAATTTACCTTTACTATTATTAAAAGGCATTTATAGCATTAGATATAGCTTATATAATGCCTTAGTTGCTGCAATTGCTATTAAAGTCTTTAATGTCTCTAGATATTACAGGTGGAATTTGTTGCAGGCTATCTTAGAGTATATAATAGTTAGGTATATTAATTTGTGCTTTTCTGCTAAAGGGGTGAACAGTTTCCTAGTTCTAGGCCTTAGTGCCTTAGGCTGCTTTACCTACTATTCTCTAGTTTGCTAAAATGGTATAATAAATTTGGATTACTACAAGTCTAATAAGCATATTAATATAACTCTACTATTGTAGGCCTAAGCCTTAATATTAAATGTGAGGATGCCCTTATTATTCTTAGTAATATTAACTTAGGCCTTTATTAAGTCCTAGATATTCTCTAGAATAATATTTAAGCTATAGATATTCTTAATAACAAGTCTATAATCTTTAGGAGCTATAAGATGCTGCTAACTATAAATGCATATTCTTGCCTCTTTTATTATAATAGGGAGGAGTAGTACTAGTACTAATACACTAGTGCACCTATAGAGCAGTCTTATAAAATGGCTTAGAGACTTTTTAGTATATAGATAATTAAAGCCTATCTCCTTTAGACATTTTTTATTATTTAGATATAAATAGTAGCTATTATTATCTTGTGGGTTTATATGTTAGCTCTTATTACAGTGGATATTCTTAAATATAATATTGAAAATATTCTATATATACTAGATTACAAATATTAATATTAACTTACTAATTTCTATAATATATCTAATATAGAGCAATCCTATAAGCCTATGCTCCTCCTTTAAGGTGTATAATACTAAGTGGGCTTATATCTAAAGGAGCTTATAACTAAAGTACTTTATTGAAACTAAATATTCTAGTTTCTATTTTAAAAAGTCAAAGTGAAAAAAATTGCATATTTCCTGCTACTCCTCTAATAATATACATTCTATTACTATACCCTATAATACTTTAAGTATTCTAACCTAGTTAGTATATTTATAAGCAAGGGAACATATAATAATATATATCAATTCTATATACTCCCCTAATTTTTCTGTATATTCTAATTTTTTTGCTTTAAAGTCTTTATCCGAGTCACTTTCTAGTTATATAACTTTTTCTAGGAACTTTATATTTTTTATAGCAGTTTCCAATTCTTTATTAATATCTATTAGTATAGTATCTCCTACTAGAATACTTATATCTTTAGCTTTTTCTATAATTAGCTTAGAAGTAAGATTTTTATATAGAAAAAGCTATTTATAATTACTATTATAATCTAAGTCTAAAACATTTTTACCTCTATTATTACTATTAGGACTAGCAGGACCTGCAGAAAGGATATTTTAAGTATTATACGTATTAGAGTAATAAGTAGGAGATGAGATGTTTTAAGAGGCGGGTATGAAAGCGGTAGGCTCTATAGTAATAGGTTAAGTTTTGAGTTCCTTAGATCAGCTAATAAGACTACTAGTGTCTAGAAGGCCAAATTCTAGAATAGTAAGTGAGTTGTAGTTAAAAGGAGAATTTAAGAAGTTAAGATCCCTACTAAAATCTTTATTCAGATAAGATAGAGCTAGTTAGTAGTTTTCTTATATTGCAAGTTAAGCAAGCTTTAGAAGGTTAGGTTTATAAGCTATATATTAAGAAGCGTATCTTAAAGATAGTTAGAAGTTATTATTATTAGATTAGAAGTACTAAAGCTACAATTTGAGTAGAGTGTTAATTAATGCTTAGTTTTATAAAGTATTTAGTGCAGAATAGAATGCATTCTTTCTATTAATACTAAAGTACTAAGGTGGATTAGATAGTAGATAGCTTATAAACCTAAAATTGCAAGCTACTAAATTGCAGTTAAAAATAAGTTTTATCTAGCAGCTAAATATATTATAATTTAGGTAATAGGCACTGATTTCTTTAACTAACTTATATTTATATATATTATTTAAGATTGTAATAACTGGAAGGGACTTAAAATAGTCGGCTAGTTCGAGTGTAATAAGACCTGCCTTGTATATCTTAATAATAATATTAAGCTAAGCAAGATCTAGAGTCCTCTTAAATAGCGAAGATAGAGAAGAACAGCTTATAACATCTTAGTCTTCTACTTCTAAAAGGTTATTATTAGTATAAGCGCAATAGAGAGGTGGCTTGTTTTGCTTACTAGAAAGAAGATTGTTTATCTCTATCTAATTAGTATTAGCAAGTTCTGCTTTTATAGCTGTAAGTATAATAGAATAGGATTTAATTAGAACGGCCTAAGTAGGATATAAAGTCTTCTTAGAGACTAGAGGTAGAGAAGAAGAGCCTATAACATCTTAATCTTTTACTCCTAAATGGTTACTATTAGTATAAGCGCAATAGAGAGGTAGCTTGTTTTACTTACTAGAGAGAAGATTATCTATCTTTATATAACTAGTATTAGCTGCTTCTACTTTTATAGCTATAGGTGTAATAGAATAGAATTAATTTTAGATAGTAACTACCTCTATTAGACTAGTATTAATAGGTTCTGCTTTAGTGACTACAGATGTAATAGAATAGAGTTAAATTAGAATAGTAACTGCCTCTATCTAAATGGTATTAGTAGGTTCTGCTTTAGTAGCTATAAGTGTAGCTAGAATAGCTTTAGTTTAAGCATTATTAGATATTCCTATATATTAGATTAGTGAAGTTATTCTTATAATCTAAGGAGATTTGTATACCTGAATTAGAGTTAGCTATTATATATATAAGTGAAATTCACTCTACTAGTACGCTACTAATTATATATTAGAGAAGGTCTATATATAGAAGAACTAATAAAGAAAGATTTAATTGTATAAGATGAATATCTTTTTTATAAGATTGTATTTTCGATGCAAAAGAAGTATATTATAACCTAATAGTAGGAATAGAAGCTAGTGTTATGAGCTTGCTTTATTAAAGAGAGACGGGTTTAAGCTTAGACTACTAGATAAGTGTAACTATTAGGGTTTAGCGCTATTTGGATATAGGTTGTATTGCTTGCAAAAACGCCTATATTATCTTTAAATGCTTATAATATCTTTATAATTTTATAATCCCTTTAATAATTGCTAATACTCTAACTGCTTAACCTTTAGCTGTATTATTAATATAATAAGCTCAGCTCTTCTTGTAATAAAATATATACTATATTATAATCTTCTAGTAGGTGGCAAATTTAGTATATTCTATAAAGATAAAGCTAATATATAACTATTAGGAGTCGCGAGCGATTTATATATAATAATTGAATTCTTAATAAGCTAATCTTTATAATTATTAAAAGATCTTATTATGCTATTAAAAGGCTAGACACAAGGTGAGTTTATATTTTATATTGCCTTATATATATATACTCTACTAACTCCATTCCTATTTAGCACTAGCACTATAAGCTTCTTAGCTACTAAGTCTTACATAATAGTTAGAGTCTCTAAATGATTAGTTATTATAGCTAAAGGAGCTAGGAAATAATAACTTTAGAGACAGATAGGATAGAAATATATTAAGAGTTAAACTATAGGCAATAGATATGCACTATAACCCTACTAGCTAAGTAGATCTCAAATTAGCTATTCTAATAGTTATAGGCAGTAGCATTACTACTAACTAATATGCAAAAATTTAAAAGAATACTATACTACTTAAACTAGAAGGCGGGAAATTTAGTGTAGAGGAGCATAATAAAATGGCGTAGAAGGTCTATAAAGCTATCTTTAAGAACTTATATGCCTCTAATAAGACTATAGAACGCCTACTTGCCGCCTAGCAAATATAGGTTTATATAGCACTATATATATATGCGCTAAAGGGCATTAATAAAGTTAGGAAAGGTTAGAGCAATATAAAGATAGAATAGAAGAGGAAGAGCATAAAGATAAAGGAAGATCCTACTAAGTTAGAAACTTCTAGCAATAATAGCTCTTATATATAATCTGCCACTAGTAGAAACTTAAATAGCATAGTATTAATTTTAAGCTCGAAGAAATAAAAGTATAATAAGAGTAGTAATCGGATTGAACAAGCTATTAAATTTGCGCTAGGCACTAAAAATCTAACCCCTAGCATAATAAGCAAGTAAAGATTAGCTATTAAAAGGACTTTAGTTATTAAGTTAAATAAGGACCTTAAAGACTAGAATGCTCTCCTATCCCTCTATATTAGACTATTAGGTTTTATTACTAATAAGTATAATAATAGAAGCTTAAGAGATATCCGAGCCGATTATCTATTATTATACAATTTATTATTAATAATAGTATAAATGCACTTAGTATATAATGTCTCGAAAGGGAAGAGAGCAAGGGATGCCCAATGCCTTATCTAGGTTATAAAGGATAAGCATATATATCTAATACAAACTAATAAGAATTTAATATTTATAGTAGAAACTATAGAGGCTAAAGTAAAGGCAGCTAGACTTAGCCTAAAAATAGTATTATATTTGGAGAGGAACACTAAAGATAGCTGAGAGACTATTAATATAAAGATAATAAATAGGTAAGTGTAGAGATAAGAATTTATAGATTAGAGGAAATAAGAACTTATATTATCGAGACTATAAATAACTTTAGTCCAAGCAGTCTAGTGAACTTATAGAAATTAGAATTAGAAGAAATACTTTTAAACTAAAGAAAATAATAATAACTTATCTATACATTTATAATGAGACTCTAGTTGCTTGCTCGACGCTGCATTATAAAACTCTAATTGCCTGCCTAATGCTGCACTATAAAGCTCTGATCGCTTGCCTAACACTATATAGTAAAGCTCTAGTTGCTTGCCTAACGCTATATAGTAAAGCTCTAGTTGCTTGCCTAACACTATATAGTAAAGCTCTAGTCGCTTGCCTAATGCTGTATAGTAAAGCTCTAATCGCTTGCTCGACTTTATATTATGAATCTCTAATGCTTGCTTGACTTAATCTAAACTTCTAATACTATAACTTCACTTAAAGTATCTCAAGAATAATAAACAACTATAGTCCCTTAGATAAAGAACTAAAGCAATTTATATTTATTGAGTACTTAGCTAATTGAAAAACATAACTTAAAACAAAATAAAAGAAGAGAATATTTGAATATTAAGTATTGTATTATATAAGCTAAACTAGAAAAATATGCTATAAAAGTCTATATAAGAATACAGGTCCTGATTATTATATACTAACCTCTATATTCTAAAAATTTAGAAGATTCTAATAATAAAAGTATTAAAGGAGCAGCTATAACTAAGTAATATCTACTAAAAGATAAACAAGAAGCTTAAAGCAAGTATATAACACATTTTAAGATACTAAGTAAGAATGTCCTATACTTATAACCTACAGCCAAATTAAAACACCTTGCTCTAAGCCCTCTAATTATTATACCTACTAGATTCTACTATCTTAGTCTAAAGTAGCAGGTGCTAGTATTAAACTCTTATAAAGCGCATAGAAAGGATAAATATTATACTTATTTTTTAAATAGTTCTATAGTGTCGACTCGTTTCTATATATAGCAGTTCTCGATGCACTTTAGCAATTGGGATATTAGTATATAATAGGTTAGAAGCCGTTAATATAAGTGGCTATATAGTTTTTATATTATCTTAATAATAAGAAAAGCTTAGTAGAGTAGCAATATGCCTTGCTATAGTACTTTAGGACCTAAGTATAATCTTTAAAATGTGATCTAAGGTATTATAAAAAGTAGAACTCGAATAGACAACTTAGGTATATATTCTATAGTTATAAAGTAGTGTGTAAATAATATAAAGCAAAAGTATCTAAGTGCTCAAGTAGACTATCTAAACAAGAGGCTAAATAAGTGCATATCACTCTAGAATAAGAGAACCGCCTTTTTAGCATTATAGTTATTATATTTAGAAATATAAACTCTTTAAGACCAACTTGAGTTATAGGTGTTAGGCTTATAGCTTTTAAATACTAGAAGGTATTATAAGAAAGAGAGACTAAGAAGTTAATAAAATCCTTAGCAGTTTAGATATTATTACTTATATTAGATAGCTCACAGAATATAATAGAATGTTCTTCTATAATATTCAACTATAGATTAGATATATTACTAGAGGTAATAGTAAGGATTGCATTTAAGATGTTCTTATTTATTATCTTATCTTTATTATTGCCTATAGACTTAATATCTAAACTAGCAGCTAAAGTATTTAGAGGAGTGTAACTAGAAGACCTAGAGTTAAATATATTTAGGTTAGCTTAGAAAAGGGCTAGATCTAATAGATTATTATCTAGTTTAGACTAGCTAGATGTGTTAATAATATCTATAAGGTTAATATTATTAGAAGGTAGCTATAATATAAAACTAGATAATATAAGGCCGCTAGCAGTAGATACTAATTAGTAGTTATAAATATAATCTAATTCTAAGAAAGCTCTACTAGAAGATAGTAAGGGAGTTATATGCTTTAGACCTAAGAGCATACTACTAAGTTAATAGGCCTTTTACTTCCTTAGAATTAATATATTCTAATCTAAAGAACTTAAAGCTATAATAGATTATTAGTAACTATTTAAGTGAAGATAAGAGTTTAAAAGGAGATAAAACTTACTAGTGTGAATAGAGACTAATATATTATATGCTTTATAAGCGGAATCTTATTCCCACTTATAGTATACAGCAAATTTTAAACATCTTACTATATTATTAAGGTTATAATTAGAAATCGAGTGTTTATAACTCTTTAAGATAGCCTCCTTTATGATTTCTACTATTATGAATGTGGGGTTAAAAGCAGGAACAGTTTTTAGAGTATATAGGAAGTCTTCTTTAACTTGAGCAATAGAGAAACTGCATTTAGCGATTGCCTAGGCTAGAGGGGACAAGTTCTATATGCTTTAGCTTATTATAAGTTATTATAATGAGAAGACAGTTATATTACTAAGAGTATAGTCGGGAGTCTCTCTTAGTGCTAGGGAAACTATTAGAAGAAATGCAACTTGCTTCTTTTGCTACTATAGCTCCTATAAAGCTAAAGTCTTTAGAAGCTATTATTAAGCAATTCCAATATTGCTTTTAGTGAGATTCCTATCTTTACCTTTTAAGAGAGCCTATTACCAAATCTCTAATTCTATAAATCTTATAAGCCTAAGGGACTTGAGCTAAGATTATATAATATTACTAGACTAGTTAGAGCAGGTTCTAGATAAACTAATACAAACTTTAAGTTTGTAATAAAGAGCGTTGCCTGCTTTAATAAAAGCAGAATATTAAAGTTAAAGACTATACAAATCTTTAAGGCTATTACTAATATAAAGCTTAGTAGCGCCTTTTAGGTATTCTTCTTAAAAATAATCTATACTTACAGTAATGCTAAAATGAATCAGATCTATTAAAGATACATTTTGCAAAGCAAGTTAAATATTCTTAGAGCGCAAATGGTTTAATATATTAGTATAGTAAGATATCTTATAAATAGTCTAGTTTATTTAATCTATAGATACGAGTGTAGTATCTAGAGCAGTACCTTAAGAACAGAAAGCAAAATACACTAAATAATCGCGAAATTTATCTTAGACTATAAAGGAGGCATTATTAATAATCTCTTTTATAGAAGTACTTGAGTCCACTACAAAAAGGCCTTATTAGAGCCTAACTATAATAAGAGAGAGAATAGAATTAAGAAGAAAGTCTTTAATATTAGTAGGCGCATTAATCCAAATATGTCTAGGCTAATTATAAATGTCTTAATTATCGATTATTAATAAGAAGAGGTATAGTTTCTTATATAAAGATATCTTTATTATTCTTAAATGCAATTATAGCCTTTCTTCCTCTCTTGCATTAGAGTGTAATAAGAATTATAAGATTGGAGAGCTTCTATAGTAGCCCTTCTTAAGGGATAAACTCCAAATCTCTCTATAATAAGTATTCTTTATTTATATACCCTTGGGACCTTATAATATCACTAATGTAACTACTAATAGTAGTGTATAAAGATAGACTTAAAACTTTAGCTATTATAATATTAGATAGTATAGGATATACAAAAATAGTCGGCTAGTATAAGCCTACTATTAGCTAATATACCTATATACTAGCCTAGACCTTATTTTATTTTAGGACACAAGTAATAAGGCCCTCCTTTTCTATTATAGCAAATTGTTCTGCAATCCGAATTTCTCTATAGGCAGTAATATTAAAGTCTAGATAGTAAAGCTTTAGAATTCGGCAGACCCTATTAATGCCTTATTCTAGCCACTTACAACTAGGCATAAGAGTTATATTAAGTGGAATTCTCCTATTATATAGATCTATCTAGATTGCGTATAGCTAGATGCTATATAGAGCAGATATACTTATAAAGCTAATAATATTATTAGTAGATAGAGTTTATAATAAACTATAATAGGTGAGTAAAGATTAATTGTATATTAGCTAAGAGGTGCTAACTTATATTTTAATGTATCTGTATAAAATATTACTCACTATTGCCTCTATAAGTCATATTAGCATCTAGTGCCTAGAGCTTCGCTAGTTTGCTAAAGAGTTATAAGGGCTTTATTAGCTCTTAGCCTATTTATATCTATAAACTTCTTAATTGCAAGAACCAACCTAGGAGTCTTAGTAGGCTTTGCCCTAAGGGCTAATATTATTATAGGATCTAAAAAGATATTAATATAAGAGAGGAGAAGATCTATAATTACTATTAGATGCTACAAGTATAAATAAAGAAGCTAAATTGAAATAGAGAGGGAGTAAAGAATAGATAGAATAAAAGGTAAGAATAAAGATAATTTTAGGAAATAATATAAGATGCTTACCTATATAATATAGTGAAGATAAAGCTAGTATTATAAGATTAGTTATATTTATAGAATCGAGGTAAAAGAGGGAAGACAAGATAATAATTTAGGTTATTAGAGGATCCTCGAGCAAAAACAGAATTGTATAGATATTAGAGAATAGCCGAAGAATAGTTATAAGTCTAAGAAGAGGTAGGAAATAGCATTGAACAAACAAGACAAAAGGGGAAGGCACAAGAGGAAGTAGATAATATTACGGGAATAATTAAGTAATACTATTATATTAGAGTTTAGTCTTTAGAAGTAGACAGGCAACTTAATAAAGAAAAGTATATACAAGTTAATTATAAAAAGGATTATAATTATTCTTAATATGCTAAGCAATTACAAGCTATATAGAATCTTAAAATCCGTCGAGACCAAAATAGATAAAAGAAAGGCTCGAAAATCCCACTACTATAAGTAGATAATAAGATCGTGTTATAGTTCCTAATTATTGTCTCTAGTTAGATCAAACACAGTGATGCGATCTAATAATAGTGTTATAGATACTAAAGAGATAATATTATTGTTTCAAATAAATAGAAGGGCGGAAGGAGAATTAATTGCCGGAAAATTAGCTAGATTCTAGGGGAGATTATAAAGAGTCGCCTAAGGTTTAATAAAATTATTAGAATCAGCGCCTTTATATTCTAAGGCTGCCTACTTAAAAGTGTTAGTATTAATAGAGTAAAGTAATAGGGGAATATACCTTTTCCTTATTTATATATAATGTATTCTAGCGCCTTTTATTCTTTGCTGCATATTTGTAACTAGTCTTTAATGCAGGCATTATACTAATAGTAACTAGAGGTTAAGGATATATATTAAAGAACTTATAAGACTCTCTAATCTTCTTCTCCCTTCTTGTATTCTAGTATATATAAGATATATTCCTTTTAAAATTACTAATATAGTTAAACACTAATAAAATCCATTCTATCTAAGGTTAATTAGACTTGAGAATTCTTAGAAACATTAATACAATTTGGATAACTGCTTTTAGATTATTAAAAGAGTATTTATTCTTACTATTAACTAGAAATTAATAAGCTAAATAGAGACCTTATAATATAAGAATGATTTTATGCTAAGGGCGCTAGATCTTAATAAGAGATAGAATCAAGGCAGAAAGGAGGCAAGAATATAGAATATAAGATATATCTATAAGAATAGAATAAACCTATTAGCGGGATTTATAATTAATAATGCTCTATGCTAAGAGCGGAGGATAAATGTTCTAGATAATATCAGAAAACTTAGCCTATAAGAAGTTAGCTATAAATACAGATTAAAACAGATAGGATGCTCTATATACATAGGCGTAGGCAGTATTATTAGTAGCAATGTCTACTAGTATAAGAATGTAGATAGGTTTTAGAGCTCTGCTATGCTCTTTAGTATCTAACAATTTAGTATAGCTAGATATAGCAGGTAATTAGAATACTATAATGCTAGAAAGGACTACTTGAATGAGCCTTTAGCTAAAAGGTGATCAATTTGTGAGTTGGAAGCTAAATAAAAGAGAAAGATAGTTAGCACAATTATTATAAATAAGGTAGGAGGATTAGTATTAAGGGAACTTATAAAAGAAGCAACTAAGCAATAGAAATGCAAAGATAAAAGGATTTATTAATTCCTAGCTAGATATATCTAAGTATAAAAGAAGGAGTCTAGAGTTTATTCTATAGATATAACTTATATAAAAAATGCTAGCTTATTATATACACTCGATTATATAGAATGCCTATAGGCAAATTGTTATATATATCTCTCTCCTCTCCCCTCTCCTCTTATCTATTGCTTTCTACTCCGCGCTATACGCTTCCTATTCTTATCTCTTATATAACCTCTTGCTTGAATTCTATGCATCTTATTAAATCTAGTACCTCTAATAGTATTAAAATAATTCTAGACTATTATTTGCTTATTCTCCACTTGTGAAATTCTTGTTTAATCTATAGATGCAAGAGAGGCGGGCAGTAAATAAATAGAAATACAAGCTACTATATATAAAGAGACTACTTTATATAGAGTATTACTTTTAAAGAGGGAAAGGCAGGACTGCTAGAGTCTAATCCGTTTTTAGCTTTACAATTATAAGTGTGTTTAATATAGAAGTGCAGATTGCATTTAGTAGTTAAAGGAGAAATAAAACATCTTTAGAGAGTGTATACTACTAAGAGTAAGAATAGTTAGTAGAGGGTATTACAAGGAAATAGAGGGCTAGCAAAGAGTCTAAGCTGTTTTTGGCTTTAGGGTTATTAGTGTAGCTAGAATAGAGATATAAAAGGGATATAATATTTAAGGGAGGGATTAGCTTATTTGCTTAGAGAGAGAGTATACTGCTAGAGGCTAAATTGTTTATATAGGATATTGCATTTTAAAGGAAGATATATAGGTTT
>QGMG01000872.1:0-16316 GCA_007825325.1 Lachnellula cervina
TCTCCACCGCTCCTCCCCCACCCCACACAGCAAAACTAGATCCGTGACCCAGGCATGCAACCTAAACACCACATTCCAAGCCAAAAACACCCACCCTCCCAACCATCCCTTTTGCGTCCTCCGGCACGCAAAGAAGGCCAGTAGGTACAAGGGCGCTAGATGCGGATTCACAACATCGAGGGCGCGGAGGGGGCTGAAGATGGGCTTTTTCCTGTACTGTGCTTGCAGGGATAGGGCGAGGGGCGTGAGGTAGGGGAGCGTGCCGTTTTGGGGGTTCGAGAGGATGATTAGGAGGACGGAGGTGCCGACGGTGAGGATGGAGAAGGTCCATATTATGATATGGGTTTTTAGGGAAATGGAAATGTCGGTTGGTGAAGACATTCTTTTTGCGGGATGTGTTTGGAGGTTTGGGGGAGGGAGGAAAGTCGGATGGGATGTGAGGTTGTGTTGGGTTTGGGTGGTTGATATAGTGGTGGGGCTGTGTGTTTCATCCTGACGGCGCAGCAGAGGAGGCTGAGTACTGGCCCTGTCTAGTATTTACGTTGAGGATGGACTCATTTTAAAGTAGAATGGAAGGAAGGATGAATGCGAAAACACAAAGGGGGTTCTAAAGAATTGAGATTTTTTCAAATTTACTGCTTGGTATGCATGGAAATGTAGTAGCTGAATGAGTGTAGTCAGCTTCGGCACAGGGGTTCCTAGGAGATGTGTGTTCGCTAAACTTTCAGGGGCTTTCTCGCTAATGCTTCAGTGGGCCAGGGGGATTTGAGCCGGGCCCGGCCCAACATAATCCCATCACTCTTCAATCTTCGAAGCTCAGAAGCTCATTCTCCCCTATACCACTCAGTGATAACTTCGGATCCGACTGCTATCCTAGAAACACGATTTCCTGTGTTGAATAACGATAGCGAGGAAGTAATATCAGCCTTTGTGAACAAAGTTATTTCCAAAGAGGGATTCAATAACCTCTCATCCCAACTCCTCCGCCCATACCCTAAACTTAAATAAATGTACACAGTCTTCACCATAAGCATAAGCCTCAAGGAGGCAGAGTTGTGGGTGTGCCTAGATAGGTAAGCTGTAACGCCTACCTCGCCTCTACCTCTCGATTTGTGGATTGGAATTCCGATGTGAAGCAGCTGCTAAGCATTAATTCCCCGCCCAAAAAGCTTTATGAGGGATCCGTGTTTCTGCGGGAACTGGGGTATATTATAGGAGAGTTCCTAACTTTTGTCCTTAAAACACAAGTTTGCTGGATGTGGAAAGACTGATGGCTGAGTGCTACATTCTCTTCTTCGACTTATTGTACAGCGTAGAGCTATACCGGCTTAAGAGGTATGCTACACCTTGTACTGAACTTCGTTGTAGCCTGAGCAGGCGGATGTAGTAGGGTATTGACAGCAGATTTGCAAACAGCAGCATTCAACTTTCTCGATAAAGGAAAAACTCAGCACTTGCGAATCACCGCATGTTGAATGACAAGATTGCTCAAACCATGATTAGGCTAAAAAATGCTGGCTCAACTCCAAGAATCACTTTTTCGGTCAACTGGCCTTGCTAGCTGCTTGCAGAGTAGGAGCTTGACTTACGACTATTTAAGAGAAATCTAATACTCTGGGATCTAGAAATTGTGAAAGCAAATTCACTACTCCGTACTAAAGAAGTTAAAGAATACTCCGTATGCGAATCCAGTTCTAGGCACTAGAGCTGGGGGATATTTAAGAGCATTTCTCTAATCATATACATCATATCTTAATTAAACTTCGACCAATTAGATCGACCTCATCACTTTGCTGTGGATATTTGGTTTGGACGAATCTCATATCAACACAGACTTAGCAGTTTATCTACTTTCAATTCGTTTCGTTCCGTTCCGCTTAGGAGAAGTACAAAAGGTTGAACACGTAAAGTGAATACAGTGCAATGACAACAGGTTATACATGACAGCAACGAAAACGAATGAACGAACGAATGAACGAGGAGAAGTCAGACAAACTGCAAGCAACAAGAGGGGATTTACCTACAGTGAGTTCAATACACAAGATATTCAGGACTCAAAGACTAAGGTCTCGATAGTCGATCAAGACTTCAGATCCAATGAATTCTCTTGGGTATTGCTTCAGGTCCATACGGATGTGCCCTCAATTATGCAGATGTGAAAGCCTTTATAGTGGTGAAATGGTGCGGATTTGGAGACGAGTGAATGAGAAAACTTGATCTCAAGGCCAGGTGGCGCTTATCTCAATATTACAGAACAGGAAACAATTCTTATTAACTGGAAAGAGCATCCGAAAAGCAAGCTGTATAAAGTCGTGTTTTACAGCTAATCTGGAGACCACAGCTATTACAGTACAATGAAAACCTGCACGCTCAGGAAGAGCTTGTTAATAAGCATACGCCTATGAAATAGCACATCTTCCTGCTTAGGCTTCTCTATTCAGGTTGAATTACTAATTCCCGACAGAGAAGTCAAGTTCCTCCACTCGTCCTCCCTATTCACTTTGAATGAATATTGCGAAATGACAGTAAAGAAGACTTGACAACAACCGCGTTCGTCGTTGGCATTCCGTCCGCGAGCTCTTTCGAGGGTGCCTGAATAGGGCAAAGGTTGCTCGGAAGCTGGAATAATGGTCACAGATGTCAATTGGCTTAGTGAAAGTTCAGGCAAGGCTCATGAGTCGTAGTCAGGTCTGGGTATCCTCTGGCTCGCATTGTTGCATTCTTTTGCAGCAGAAGTTTTGCAGCTTTATAGCCAGCCAGATGCTTCCATGCTCTTAGGAAGACATCTGGGGTCATTCACCTCAGCATCAAGAAATTTCTTTGTATGACACGTCTGCAGATCCCAAAGAAGAACTCTCTCATATTGGTGATATATATTTCATGTCCTTCTCTACACTGGGTGGGGTTATCGCGGAGACATTCTGGCAATGGACGAGACATACAGTGGCCTTGGGGCAGCGACATGAAGAATTTAATATGGATGAGGAGATAGTGAGATTTACCTAGTTAAACGGCCAGAAGGGGTGAGACTGTATAGAAATGGCGGAGGGTCGATGCCAAAATACGGATAGAGTGGAATTGACAGCAGCAAAAACATCGACAGCAATTCGTTCACTGGTGCGTAATAGTCAGAGTTGCATTCACTAGCAGCCTCGTGTATTCATAATAACTAAAGGAAGTTCGCCATGTGTAAGGAGATATATCGTTTGCAGAAACTCTCCGACTATCTCCATCATCCCCATGTTTAGAGCCAGTAGTTGGTATCATGCTTTTGCTTGATAATAGAATGTAAGAGCGCGAGATTTAAATAATGCAAATCCAGAGGAGATCCAAATTGGATGTTGTGGGGCTAAACTCTACAGGAGACAGGCAAGTTATTTGTTGACCGAGGATGGATCACGGCTTGCAGAGGAAGATACAGCGAAGAAGACAATCCTGAGTCTGGAATACTACTCACATATATAGACAACTGTAAAAGCAACTGACAGCACAGAGTGTTCAAACACCAACACCAGTACTGGGAAGGTATCGAGAGACTCGGTGAGCTAGTCATTAGACCCAGGCATGACTTCCCACAAGACACGGAAAGAAAGAAGATCGGAAGAAGAGCTTAATAGATGAGCGCATTGATACCAGGCAGGGCTGATCTTGCGACTACAATGAAAACAGCAATTACCGATGAGGTTAGACAAATCACAGTCAACGGAAAGATCACTAGTCGAAGAGTCTGCATCGATTTCAAATAGTCTGAGGAATGCGAGTCAGCGTTCAGAAAAGCTCAAAGAGCTATCGTCGAGCATAGCGTACTTGTCTAGCTAAGTAACTGCATCAGAAAAATGACAGCAACTTGTTCTTTGACAACAAATCCACAACTCACACAAACTCCAACTCCAACTCATATATATTCCTGTGCCAAAGTAATACGATACAAAGCATCGAAAATAAGAAACATGTTTCCCTAACTGAGGAAGCCAGCATAAGCACCCGTCATCTCATAATCCAATGTGTTTGACTAGCCATTGTGTGATGATGGAAATAGAAGATAGCTAGCGGGGTATAAATAGTGGGATGGGAGATCAGAGAGGAGGGGGGGAGTCAATAGGACTTTGATAAAATAAGGAGAGAGAGTGGGATCGAAATAGTGGAAAGTTGGAATGTAATGCCCTCGACTTAAGGAAGTATTCTATCTGTTGCCGGGGTCATTTGGAGGGTAAAGTACAGAATAGGACACGTATTTTAATAGATGGAAAGATTAAGGTCATTGATGTCTTGAAAGTTGAACGTCATATTCACTTATTCCCCCACCTACGAGATGTAAACCGTAGTAGCCTCCTCACACCGATAAACCTCCCCACTCCTCAAATCCTTGTACCACCCCGCATCTAACCCCGCCTTCCTCGCATACTCTTCCAGCTTCCTCTTCCCATACGCACACCCATTCGGCAGCAGCTTCAAATCGCTCTCCACATGGCTTTTTGTATGGTGTGCGTAAGGTAGGGGCCGAGCCAGGTCGTTGAGCTCGGTGGAGCAGATGGGGCAGATGGAGGTTGTGGAGGAGGGAGCGTGTAGGGAGTGGCAGGAGGGTGTTTTGAGGGCCGATAGACCGGCGGAGAGGGCGATATGGAGGAGGGGCACGGGGGGAGAGAGAGTAGGGAGTTGTGTGTATGCATGAAAAGGTTTGAAAGATCGGACCAGCGACTGTCGCTGTAAAGTTCCTACATAATATTAGAGACGATTTATATGAGATGTGGGAGAAACATACGGCATAAGGATCGGGCCCGACGCCAGGGGGGAAAGCCAGGAGGCCGTAGACTTGTTGTATTTCCCCTGGGAAGGAATCCTTGAAGGGGAGGAGGTATTTTTTGGCGTGGGTTATGGCGTTGAGAAGTTTTTGCTCATCTTGTGTCCGTATCATCTCGATGTATTGCTGGAATCTGAGCGTGAACTCAAGTTTACTCTGAAACACATCCATCAGTAGATATCCCCTTAGGATGAAGCAAAGAAACATACCTCCATCCTCCTCAGATCCTTCTTATTCTCATTACACCACGCCAACGCCTCCGTAACCCTTCCACGCCTCAAACTCTCACTAACCCTACTCATCTGCACGAAGGTTTCCACATCTACCAACTCCCCAATACCTTTCTCCTGCGCCAGCTCCGAAGCACTCTCCTTGTACCCATACCTCAATAAATAATCCACCAGCAATCGATCCAGCCTAGTGCGACTCCATTCCTCATACTTTACATCATCTAGACTTTGCATGCCATATAATTCTCCCAGGTGCCTTATTCGGCTTTGACTTTGTTGGTGTAGCCTGTTCTCTTCTTCTGAACAGGAAGTGAGTTTCCGTTTCAAACCGCGCATGCGCGCTATCATTGAGTCTACATTCTTAAGAACATCGTCTGGGGAGGCGTTGGCGTTTAGGGAAGCATTGGCAGTTTCGCGGAGGGTAGATTTCAGGGCCGTGCTTTCTTTTTCGACGTTGAGGTGGGCTACTTTGAAATTCTTGCGGAGGAGCTCGAATGGGAGACGGAGGAGGGGTTGGTCCTAGAGGGGAAGGGTTAGTGGGTTTGAGATGAGGACGAGGATGGGAATGGGATGGGAGGGCTTACGAGGATGAGGTGGGAATCAGGGTTTAGTTTGGACGTTATGTGGTCTGCCATGGTGTTGTAGTGGTGGGGTGTATCATGCGGTAGAACGAAAGCTTTGAGTTTGTGGTACACTTGGTGCTTGGTGGGGGTGGTAGTTTTCGTGATTTTTGACAGAGGTTCTAGAGAGAAGTAGAACGAGTGGTTGTTTGGCTAGGGGTGAGTCTGTTGTTTTTGTTTGGAATTATTTGTGGTCATATGGGGTTGATATCAATCAATTAGTTGTATGTGAAGCTGTCAAGCTCGGAGGATGTATGGTCACGGCAGGCTGTATGAGGAAAGGTGCTATTTGATAGGGAGCTGATAGACCATGTGATTACAAGTGGTAGTAAAGTGGTAGTAAATTGATAATCTACTTGGACATTATACACACCTTAGACCGGTAATCTTGTACTTTCCATCATAATTTACAACTCCAAGATAACCCGTCAAAGCTAGAGAATTCTTATATTTACAAGTCAACTCTCTCCCAGGTATTCCTTTCCTTATCAGATGGCGATGTCTTATCAAGTACGGCAACCACTCTGAACCAACCCTGCCGGCCCAGCCTCGTCTCGGCATTACTTATTCCTTCTTGCCGACATACTTAGTGCAAAACCTTAGTCATCATACCCTAGCGCACACACCTCCCCCCAACCACATGACCTTCCTCTTCTTTTTACACGTGCAAGATTTTGACCTCCTCATCCCCAAATATCCAGGCTTTTGATAGCAAAAGGGTGTCGATTTGTCTCATACGTGGCCTTGCACCTTCTCCAAGCAGTTCTTCTGCATATTCGTTCCCCCCTTTTCCCGGATCCAGCTACTCATCGACCAATTCGCGCGTTGGACTTGACGCACTCGTGATCAGCTCGTGATCCTCAGGTCAGCAGACTTCTCCTCACCACCATCACACCCCGTCGCATCGCCCATACAAGAAGCGCAGGGCCAAACATCAAACAGACCATTGGATTCTGTTTTATTTGACCTACCGTCCATATTACAATACTTTCCATCGTCCGACAGGCCCAAATTTGCACGCGTTGTGGGCAGATACGGTATTCGGACAGTCGCGTCGCATACATCGGCTGTAGACTCGGGTGGAGTGAAGAGAAGGCAGATAACAAACTACCCAAGCCAAGGTATGCCTTAGACCTGCCATTCTATTCTATTCACTTCGTCTTTCCCCCTTTTCTCCTATTGTTGTTACCCCTTTCACGCAAGAGTGCATCGAGAGATTCGCGCCTCTGCGTTCATTCTCATGTCACAACCCTCTGTTGGTGTAACGGATCGTGGGGGAGGGCGTACCTTGTTTTTGGTCCTTCCACGCGACCGCATTTCGAGGTCACGATCCCTCGTTAGGCACTGCAATCCTCCAATGCCGGACATGACCGCTCTCGCTCAACCTGTCATTGCTGCCCCCAAAACACAGTGACAGTGCTTCCACCATCCTACTGTCACCATCAATCATACTCATACTGACACTCACACTCACACTTACTCGCACTTGCACTGACACCCATCACATCACCCTCCTGTCACCGGATTGCAAACACAAAAACTGCTTCCTCCCTTCTTCCGTCACATCCCGCATCAGCGAGAGATTCTTACAATTTCCTTCCTGTACCGCCCTGGCGGTCAAACAATGTCTTTGCTCGCTCCTGTTTGCGCAAGGCGCCTTTGCCATTGTACTGCTGCCAGCGCGTAGTCACAGTGACATGTCGCGTCCGCCGCCGTGATAAAGCTATCAGGGCAATGGACATCTCATTTTCCGTCAGCGCATGAGCGAGCACGACGATTGCTATGTGCTACAACAACTGCAACGACACGTGCTGACCTTGTAGGTACTACTTAAAAAGGCACAGAAACGTTCGTTTCGAGAAATCCTCTGCGAACTACTGCAGCGGAGCGCTTCGAGAACATCGCCCAGCCGAATCACTCATATCCTTTGAGTGATCCACGATCGTAGTGCTTCCTACCCGTTGTACCTGTACAGACTTCGGCCGTACACGTCATCGACCTCTCCGAACAGCTCAATTGGAGCATTAAATCTACCCACCAACCCCCTTCGAGGTCATCTGCGCCTCTCGGATCCTAATCAGTCGACCTCTACGAGTCGTATCGCAGGGCGCGTCCTGATCCGTACATATCCATACAAATGGCTGAAATGGATCTCGAACAGTCAGGCTTGCAGGAGGTTGCCAATGCCATGCGCGAAGAGAACGGTATGGAAGGACATATTAGCAATACTGCGCAGAAGCGGAAGCGGGACTCGGAATCAGCTGATGACACGAGGCGCCCCAATAACAAGCGTGTATCTCCTAATTCTGGTAAGGCCCTTGACCAATCTGGACATTTCCAGGACGGCTCAGTTGAGGCTTTACAAGATTATAGTAACCTCCATCACGGACTTCCTGATACGCAGAACGGCTCCGCTGAGCATGCCTCTTCGACTGCCGCCGCAGCTCTCGCTGGTATCTACCCGACCATGACGATCCCCCAACCTACCGACGTCTCCTTCGCCACCCAGGGTTCAGATGGCGATCGTGGAGAATCATCCTTCATGGATAACAGTCAACAAAATGATAGCTTTATGGAGAACCCCACACCAAACCGGTCTTCGAAACCTGCAGTTGGTTCTGATGAGTGGCACAAGGTCCGCAAGGACAACCATAAAGAAGGTAAGTCTTAAGAAATAGGAATAACGAATGGAGTCTAACCTGTCTAGTTGAACGTCGCCGACGAGAGACAATCAACGAGGGTATCAACGAGTTGGCCAAGATCGTCCCAGGTTGCGAGAAGAACAAGGGATCCATCCTGCAGCGTGCCGTCTCCTTCATTACCCAATTGAAGGAGAATGAGACTCAGAATATTGAGAAGTGGACCCTAGAGAAGCTCCTGACCGAGCAAGCCATTGCCGAGTTGAGCGCTAGCAACGATAAACTCAAGGCAGAGTGCGAGCGAGCATGGCGTGAGGTTGAGACTTGGAAGAAGACCTGCCAAAGTGCAGGTCTCGCTCCCAAGAAGGAAGAATCTGGCTTGGGAGGAGAGAACTAGAAGTCTTATTTTTCCGTTTAGCTCAATGGGCGGCCCTTTGCACGACACCTGTTGTGGTGTCTAACGACTTTCGACAAGATAATACCCCTTGCACACGATTGACGACTTTCGGCTTTCGTTGTCTCTTCTCTTCATGTATCGACTTTAACTTTTTTATTTCCTTTTCCCTGTTGATAGGGGACCTCACAGCATTCTGTTCGGATGTGGACGCATGCTGTGGATATTTCTTCTCTTAGGGCATCTTGGAAGCACGGAATGGACGGGAGGGGGGGCTTTATTGACCAGACGACTCAGAGATCGAGACCGAGAGTGTTAGACAAAAAATCATTGGAGGATTCTTTTGCCTTTGTTCTCGTTGGCACCTGTGCTGTGCAAAGATTGCTTTTGATATCTGATAGGTCTGATAGGTAACAATCGAGAGGTTTTCCATAAAATTAAGTCGCAGTATTAAGTGATGTCTTCTATACTCATACTCATGGACAACATGAGATGGAATTCAGGGCCTGGGCTGTCGACCGATGTCTCTCACAACAGGAGCTCTACTCCATGGATATTGACCTTATATCTTGCTCAACCTTTGACAAACATGTTTCGTTCCTAGGGTATAATAGTATTTCGTACGTATACTAAAGCCAAGCTCTACAACCCTTAGAGAGCTTGCTCATTCTACGAAGTATAGTACGTTGTCTACATTTTAAGTAAGACGCAGGGAAGGATGGAATTTCTGGGAGAGGTTAATTGATTGGGACAGTCCAATCATATGCAAGCTAATATGATTTGATGAAGCTTACTCCGTAAAAGGAGGGGGTGGGGTAATTTCAGGGATGTAATGTAGATCTGGATGTGTACTACTTGTACAAAACAACAATGGAACGATGCAGTTCTTCATCTTCAACAATACTTATTCCAACGGTTTATAAAATCCGTGAAAGATATAGATGTTTCATAAAAGTGTTGAATTTGTCAAGTGCTTACTTCTAATACATGGTGGGGAAGCTTTGTCATGTACAGTCTCTGGTGTCGGTGAGAGGCGAGCTTAATTCCGTGCAAGCTCAGCCAGTTCGCCGTATCTTTTTTGCTGTACTCGAGTAGAGCTTCAACCCAACATCATACCCTCGTACTACGCAGTTCACTTACCGACCCAATCTCTAATACGTCACGATACAATACGCAGCAATGCTAATGTTTTAACAATACCCGTCTTTTCGATTCATATCGTCTCATCCCATCTCCATCTCCGTTTGCAGCCTTCAACACAATGCAAAAGCCCCTCTTCGACACAGGCTCCTTCACCGGCGTTCACTCCTACCCATCTCTAGGATTGCACGGTTACCTTACGGCCGAGTCCCGGCCTACACAGCCGCTATGCGGTAACAAGGAGGGATGGGGACCATTGAGTAAAGAGAGATATGATTTCACACCGTGTTTTATGGACGTCTGGGTTGCGAGCGTGGCGGCGTTTGGCATACTGGGCGGAGCGGTTGCGGTATGGTGGCTTGTGAGGGGGAAACAGAGGTTTGCGGTGCAGAGGGATTGGCATTTTTGGGTCAAGCAGGTATACTTCCCAGACTCTACAAGCCCAAAGCTAGAATAAAGATAGCTAACAAGCATGCCATGAAAACAGACTCTCATAGCAGCAATTGCAGCCTCTGTCCTCGTCCAACTATTTCTCCAAATAGCAAACTACCCCGAAGTCTGGGCAGGCGATTTTCGTTTCTGGAGCAGTGTTATCACTGTGTTGAGTTTGGGTGTCATATTTACAATACAATGGCTCGAGCACAACCGTCTCCGGAATCCCAACGGCGTCGTGCTGTTCTACTGGCTCTTCCTGCTCATTGCCTACAGCGTCAAGCTGCGCAGTCTCATTTCCCAACAAATATACATTTCGCACCTACCCTACTTCATTGCCTATTGCGTCGGGTACGGATTATCCTGGGTGGAGTTTGGGCTGGAGTGGTTGGTGCCGAAGAAGAAGAGCGCATATCAGCAGTTGGAGGACGAGGATGAGTGCCCCATTGAGTACGCGACTGTGTTTTCGATCCTCACGTTTAGTTGGATGACGCCCATGATGAGGTATGGGTACAAGAAGTTTCTTACTGAAGATGATTTGTGGAATTTGGCAAAGAGGGATACAACCAAGAATACCGGCGAAGCGTTTGCGAAGGCTTGGGAGAAAGAGTTGGAGCATACAAAGGGACCGAGTTTGTGGATGGCTATCTTCAGGGCGTTTTCTGGGCCGTATGTCAGGGGATCGTTGTTCAAAATTGTCTCTGATTCTTTGGCTTTCATTCAACCGCAGCTGCTAAGGCTTCTGATCAATTTTGTGCAAAGCTACTCGACAGAGGAACCCGAGCCTGTCATTAGAGGAGCAGCTATTGCGCTAGGCATGTTTGCTGTTTCTGTTGGGCAAACGACGGCACTACACCAGTATTTCCAGCGGTCTTTTGAGACGGGGATGCGTATCAAGACTGCTCTAACCGCGGCTATTTATGGCAAGTCTTTGAAGTTGTCGAATGAAGGGAGGGCGTCGAAGTCTACGGGTGACATCGTCAATTATATGGCTGTTGATACGCAACGGTTGCAAGATCTCACTCAATATGGTCAGCAATTGTGGTCAGCGCCCTACCAGATCGTACTATGTATGGCCAGCTTGTATCAGCTTGTAGGAATGTCCATGTTGGCTGGTGTTGGGGCTATGATCTTGATGATTCCTATTAATGGACTTATTGCGAGGCTTATGAAGAGACTGCAGAAACAACAGATGAAGAACAAGGTAACCTCCCCTCTAATTTCGCTACAGGTTTTGAACTTACCGATCCATCATAGGACTCCCGTACAAGACTGATTGCTGAAATTGTCAACAACATGAAAGCAATCAAACTCTATGCCTGGGGCAGTGCTTTTATGCAAAAGCTCAACTACGTCCGAAACGACCAGGAATTAAAGACTCTGAGAAAGATTGGTGCAGCTCAAGCTGTTGCTAACTTCACTTGGTCGACTACTCCTTTCTTGGTTTCATGCTCTACATTTACTGTCTTTGTATTGACTCAGAATACACCTCTGACCACCGATATCGTCTTCCCAGCCCTCACGCTCTTCAACCTCCTGACCTTCCCCCTGGCGATCTTGCCCATGGTCATTACGTCCATCATTGAAGCTTCGGTCGCTGTTGGAAGATTAACTGCCTTCCTTACCGCAGAAGAACTTCAGGCTGATGCAATCAACTTACTTGGCCCTGTGGACGAAATTGGTGATGAGTCGTTGACTATTCGGGACGGAACTTTCTCTTGGGACAGACATACTGGACGCAACGCCCTTGAAGACATCAACTTCTCCGCTTCTAAAGGGGAACTTACCTGTGTCGTTGGGCGAGTGGGTGCCGGGAAGTCCTCATTTCTTCAGGCGCTTCTAGGAGACTTGTGGAAGGTCAAGGGACAAGTTACAGTCCATGGGAAAACGGCATATGTTGCTCAGCAGGCTTGGATTATGAATGCAAGCGTCAAGGAGAATATTTTGTTCGGCCATCGCTGGGATCCCGTATTTTACGACAAAACGGTCAAGGCATGTGCTCTGACTGAGGATTTCGCTCAGTTGCCTGATGGGGATGACACCGAAGTTGGAGAACGTGGAATTTCGCTCAGTGGAGGTCAAAAGGCACGCTTGACATTGGCAAGAGCTGTTTACGCCAGAGCTGATATCTATCTGCTTGATGATTCCCTGTCAGCTGTGGACCAACACGTTGGACGGCATCTGATTGACAACGTGCTGGGATCAAACGGCTTGTTGAGTGGCAAGACGAGAGTTTTAGCTACAAACTCCATTCCCGTCTTGATGGAAGCCGATTTCATATGCTTACTTCGAGATGGAAAATTGATTGAGCGCGGCACATACAACCAGCTCATGGCAATGAAAGGAGAGATCGCAAACCTTATCAAGACAGCTAGCAATCAAGATCAGTCTGCGGAGCCTGAGGTTTCTTCAAGCGATGATTCCTCTACTATAATTGACACGGAAGATGGCGACGATGATCTTCAGAAAGACGAAGCTGAAGAAGCACAAGAACACTTGACTCAACTCCAACCCATCAGACCTGGGGGCTCGAGAGCCAAAAAACGCAAGGGAAGCACAGTGACCCTGAGACGGGCCAGCTCTGCAAGCTTCAAGGGGCCTCGAGGCAAACTTCGCGATGAGGAGGAATCGCATGCAAAGACAAAACAAACAAAAGAGTTCTCTGAGCAAGGGAAAGTAAAGTGGAACGGTAAGTAGTTTCCGGCGCCCCGGTACATGAAACCATGATCCATACTGATAATTAATCTGCACAGTCTATGCAGAATATGCTAAGACAAGCAATCTGCTTGCTGTCGCAATCTATGGATTGATGTTAATCGGCGGACAAACTTTACAGATCGGTGAGTTGATCTCAATTTCAATGCTTGTTTTGTACCGTCGTGCATGAAGCGATCTAGAATTGCATCTACGGCTTGTTTCGAGTGCTGATCTTTTACAGGGGGTAGCGTTTGGCTCAAGAGCTGGGCCGAAGTCAACGGCAAGGAAGGACACAATCCGCAAGTCGGCAAGTATATCGGTGTGTATTTTGGCTTCGGCATCGGCTCGGCTGCCCTGGTCGTCGTGCAGACTTTGATACTTTGGATATTCTGTTCTATTGAGGTAGGTCTCGGAAGTGCATGATGCAACTGCACGAAGCTGATGCGGAATTTCCGGACAGGCATCTAGGAAGCTCCACGAGAGAATGGCATTTGCTATATTCCGATCGCCAATGAGCTTCTTTGAGACGTAAGTCTTGAACTCATTCGCAGGAAGGGATTGTATTGACAAGATTCTACCGCAGTACTCCAGCTGGACGTATTCTCAATAGATTTTCAAGGTATGTCTTACCGCTTTCTCCTACCTTACTAGCCCTGTATCTCGTGTCGCATGATCCCAAAAATCCGGTTGACCGATCAAATGCGGGGATGTGCATCACGCCGCCAAGAATCCAGGACACCAAGTGGTATAGGATTAAAGGGCCGGGTTGATGCGCGCCCAGTTGTCGAGTCAAATGCTGTGTAACCTGGAGACCTGGAGTACCCGAAACACTTCACTGACACCAATCACTCGCTTTAGTGATATTTATCGTGTCGACGAAGTAAGTGAAGCTAGCTGTGTAACAATGTCAGTGAAATTGCCACTGATTTGATTAGGTGCTTGCAAGGACCTTCAACATGCTATTCGTCAACAGTGCTCGGGCATTATTCACGCTGGCGGTCATCTCGTCGTCCACCCCAGTCTTCATAGCCCTGATCGTGCCTCTCTCCGGAGTCTACTACTGGGTACAGCGCTACTACCTGCGAACGTCTCGGGAACTTAAACGTCTAGACTCAGTCAGCCGGAGCCCAATCTATGCGCATTTTCAGGAATCCTTGGGCGGCATAACCACTATTCGGGCATACCGGCAGCAGACACGCTTTGCAATGGAAAACGAGTGGCGCGTCGATGCAAATCTACGAGCCTACTTCCCTTCGATCAATGCGAACAGGTGCGTATTCGTGTTGACCGCTAGTCACGCTTGGCTGACTGCAATAGATGGCTCGCTGTACGACTCGAGTTTCTAGGCTCAATCATCATTCTCAGTGCTGCTGGCTTCGCAATCATTTCCGTCTCGACGGGCAGTAATCTCTCTGCTGGCCTGGTCGGATTGGCCATGTCGTACGCTCTACAAATCACACAATCCCTCAACTGGATTGTCCGCCAGACGGTCGAAGTAGAGACTAATATTGTGTCGGTGGAGCGTGTGCTGGAGTATGCACGCCTACCAAGCGAAGCACCCGAGGTAATTCACCGAAAACGGCCGCCAATCAGCTGGCCTGCAGCGGGAGCTGTGCATTTCAACAACTACAGCACCCGTTATCGGGAAGGGTTGGATTTGGTGCTGAAGAATGTCAATCTGGACATCAAGCCGCACGAGAAGATTGGTGTCGTGGGACGGACGGGAGCAGGGAAGAGTTCGTTGACGCTTGCCTTGTTCCGGATTATCGAACCGGCGAAGGGTAATATAAGCATTGACTCTCTCAACACGTCGACGATAGGGCTGTTGGATCTGAGGCGCCGGTTGGCTATCATTCCGCAGGATGCGGCTCTGTTTGAAGGGACTATCAGGGATAACCTCGATCCGGGCCACGTGCACGACGATACGGAGTTATGGAGTGTGCTCGGTAAGTCTAATTTGGCTTCCCTGGCTCTGTGTTGGCGGCTTGTGGGATATGAGTGATCATATTCTTAAGTTCAAGCGGCGCGTTGTCATACAGGGGACTTTTGCTAAGGAATTGGGTATACAGAACATGCCAGGCTGAAGGATCACATCGCGAGTATGGATGGTGGCCTGGAAGCTAAGATTCACGAAGGGTATGTCCTCTCTATCCTTCCACTGCAGACCAACACATCACAACATCGCATTGATTATTTCACATGCCTCACCTCATCCACTTACCCCTAAAATCTTACCTTTCACTGTATTATACTAACACCACGTTCCACAGCGGATCCAACCTCTCCCAAGGCCAACGCCAACTCGTCTCCCTAGCCCGGGCGCTCCTAACGCCCTCCAACATCCTCGTGCTCGACGAAGCCACGGCAGCGGTCGACGTCGAAACCGACGCCCTGCTCCAAGCAACGCTGCGCTCCCCGCTCTTCAGCAAACGCACAATCATCACCATCGCGCACCGCATCAACACGATCCTCGACAGTGATCGGATTGTGGTGCTGGAGCAGGGCGAGGTCAAGGAGTTTGGGAGCCCGAGGGATCTGATGGGGTTGGGGCAGCGGGGCTTGTTTTATAGGTTGGTCAAGGAGGCGGGGTTGGAGGTTAGGTAGTGAGTGTTGTGTTGTATTGTTTGGTTTGGTTTGGTTTGGTATTCAATGAGGAACGGAGAACGTACCTACTGTACGTGGTATGAACTGAAGATGCATCCCAAAAAGAAAAACTCGGAAAAACTAGTATGAAGAAAGTCAATGAAGAAATTTTAAAATAGGAAGAAAGAGGACTTGAAGGTGTACTGATTCTGTATCTGTCTATCATTCAAACCCTTTGTACTGTATGTATGTATATACACCACCTCCATCAATCAACCTCGCCCAGCCCATCCCATCCCAGGCCTAGAAGCTTCTCCGTGCTCCATACATACATACAAACATACATACAATAGCTCATGCGCGGCCCACAAATACAACCACATCAACGACACGGCCTCGTTCAGAAACGGGCGTAACTCAAATGAAATGAAATGAAATCACCTAGGTACCTTTCCTTCCCTCCCCTTTCCTCTCCTTTCCACCTTCAATCAAAGCAAGGCTGGCTTGGTACTACAGACAGAGTACAGGTACAACAGGTACGGACACAGACACGGACACGGGGGATCGGAGTACGGAGCCTGGGTCCGGGATGATGGGAATCGAGTCATGTGTATGTGTATGTTAGGAGGTGGAGTCCGGGTCTTGGTCCGTGATGATGGGAATCGGGAGGAGGGGGTTGGTGATGGATGGATGGGGATGGAGATTGGTTCGTGTCGTGGTGGTGAAAGGGTAGAGTAGGGTAGGGTAGGTTGTGGAATGGGATGGGATGGGATGGGATGG
>QGMG01000873.1:0-16285 GCA_007825325.1 Lachnellula cervina
ACCCCTATTTATAGCTAGCTATCATTGGTTCGCTTAAAGTTCCAAAAGTTTTCATTAGTTAGACTGGCTTGTTCGACAAGGCGGTAAACTCAGACTTATGACATCCTATGGTATGTTAGTAAAGGGACGCTCTCATCACAACCTCTTACAAAGCCGTGAGAAAGTGCATATAGTAAGGCAATATACGCACTGCGGAATTATGGAGTTTTCGGTATAGTGTCGGACTCATAGAACCCCCACTTCTACTGACTGCATGCTCGAAGAATGGTAGTTCTTCCAGAGATAGAATTCGCTGCGAAACTCAACACACAGTGTTTTCTATCGTTACCTCAGGTTCCAGATCATATACAGTTCAAATGTCCGTAGAAGACGGATCCGAATCATTGCTCCTTCTCCATGACCAGCCAATACCCAAGCGATATAAGCAAGACTTTTCGTATCGCTGTTACAAACAGAAATTCCGAGTATGCGGCCTGGCCCTCGTAGGGGGGTTTTTGTTGTTACTATCAATGGTCATTTTCCTCTTCCTCCTACTACGGAATTCCGCGTTCGAGCTCCCGGCGTGGAAACTTGGAGAGCATTCTGATCCGATCACGGTGACAGGACCTGGACCTGAGAGAGATCTAAAGTTCATGCTTCATCCAGAAGAGCACGTGTCGCGTGACCCCTGCATTAGAAAGTTCTCGTGGAATATCACGAAGGAAACTATAGCTCCAAACGGCGTTGAAAAGAATGTTTTTCTCATTAATGGTACGTCAAAATGCCCTACCACCTTATAATCTCTCTAAAAATCTACAGATCAATTTCCTGGTCCTACCATCGAAGCTCGTTCAGGTGATATCCTTGAAATCGAAGTCTTTAACCATTCTGAAGAAAGTGTGTCTCTGCACTGGCACGGCCTCCACATGAGAGGTAGCTATGCCGCTCATTCCTCTAATCAACGCCAAGTTAACCTCAATGAAATAGGAGCAAATCATATGGACGGGCCTGTTGGCATCAATCAATGTGCTATAAAACCAGGAAAAATGTTTACTTACCGAGTTCCAACGGATGACCAAGCGGGAACATTTTGGTAAGATAAAAGGATCTAAAGATTGGATTTTATTTTTACAGTTTATAGGTATCATGGGCACTCTGAAGTACAGACAGCAGACGGTTTATACGGGGGGCTTGTAATTCACAACCCTATCACTCCACTAGAAAACCTGTACGAAAAGGATCTGTTATTCTTGGTGGGAGATTGGTATCATTGGCCATCTAAAAAGGTTCTTGCTAATTTTATGGACCGCTCGAGCACTGGCAGTGAGGTTCGTACCAACGCGTTAAATAATAAAGCAGGAGCTAATTACCAACTAGCCATGTCCCGACTCTCTTCTCATTAACGGCTTGGGCCAATTTGAATGTTCTATGGCCACACATGGCGCTCCAGTTATATGCAGCGACATAGTAAAGCCATCTCTCTCTATCAATAAACAAACCCATTACAGAGTGAGGCTAGTGAACGTCGGGTACTTCATTTATCATAATTACATGTCTATGTATAGCTAATGAGTTTTTAGTTCTCTGTCTGGCTTCTCATTCACGATACCTGACTCTGAGATGAAAATCGTTCAAGTAGATGGTGGTCAGCAAATAGCTGAAAATGACCATCCGGCCAATTCAGTCGGAGTGCTATACCCCGCGGAGAGGGTAGATTTCATTTTAACATGGTCTAAATCGGCAGCAAATACCGATACTGAGATAATCATTGAGTTAGATAAGGAGTAAGTATAATCCTGTGAAATCCCGGCCAACACTGTCCACCTACTTTACAGCTTCAAATCTTCTGCTCTCTATTCCTGGTGAAGCTTAGAGTTCCTTATAATCTATAATCAAGAGTCTCTGTGGCGCTGGGACATAAAACAAATTGCCCAGAATCGAGAGATCCCGTTCTCCTTCCCCATTCATTTTATCTATTTGTAAATATCTAACGATAACAGATATTTCCTCCGTCCCAATTTCGCACTCACACCCACCCAATCATTTCTCCTCTCGCCGGAGTCAGTAAAAACCCAACCTCCAACCACCAATTTCTCTATCCAGAAATTCAATCTTCGCGAGGCAAAAGGGCTTTCGCTCCCCAACGCTATACCAGCAGCCCAGAAAGCCTTTATGATATACACCGCTATCGAGATTCTCAACAAAGAACATCAAATCCCAAAAGGATTCATCAACCACACAACTTGGGAACCACAATCCCTTCCGCTCGTGGCTTTAGACCGGGAAATCTGGGACAAGCATCAACTTGTTCCCTGGACTGGTCCTGAACCTGTATGGGTTGAGTTAACGATTAATAATATCGATGCGAATGGTCATCCCTTTCATCTTGTAGGTCTTCCTTTCACAATCTCCACAAAGCCACCACCTCAATCAGCTGACATGTGCTATTATCCTCAATCTAGCATGGATATGACTTCTACGTCCTTGCTTCCTACGAAGGCTTAGGAGGCTGGGATTACTATAACCCCTTCAACCCCTCCCGACTGCCCCGTGGCGGCCCTTTCAACCTCGTCAATCCGTTGTGCAAGGATACGGTCTATGTGCCTCCATGGGGATATGTAGTCATCAGGTTCAAGGCAAACAATGAAGGGATATGGATCTTGCACTGTCATGTCTTGTGGCATCAGGCAGCTGGGATGGCGATGGCTTTTCAGGTTGGTGGGGATGAATCTAGGGGGTTTAGTGATAGTATTTTTGGGAAGAGTGCGGAAGAGTTTTGTAGGAGTTGATTAACTTGATGGGGTTCTGTTTCATCCGTTGTATATTTTTCGATGAGGTTATTACTTTGGGTCTGTTAAATAGTATATTTGTCCATGATAATAATAGCTCTGATTTGGAGATATGTAAACAGTTGCCATGCTAGGGCTTTCAGCCTCATGACCGCGGCTTGCTTGGGCCTGGCAAACCGATGAGACTGCTCGACCTTCATGGTTGAGTTGGTCTTTATCTTCTCGACTCTTCTTCCGATGTCATCTTCTGGGTTCTTCCATTCACCTAGTAAAAGATATCGAATGAAAGGAGAGGAGGTGAAGAAACCTCTAAATCGTCTGTAAATCCAAACGAGGTCAATTCACGCGATAGAGAGAACTATTCGTGTGTGGGCGGATCTAATAGTAGGTGATACGGACTTTGTAGCATTTACAAACGCGTTGCAGGATATTTAAGCACTGTTAAACTACTATAAGATCTTAGTTTTCAAATAAGCATGTTGCCGCGCGCCTGCTAATATCCTTTTCCCTAGATAGAAAACCAATTTTGACCTGCTGATTTGAGGCCAAGGTATATTCAGATAGGTAAGATAGCCTAATTATCCTTAGTCAATTGCCGTATGTCCTAGTAATTTCATTATCTAGGACTATATTCTATGATCTATCCATATCTGCTATTTAAAATCGCATTTTTACCGCGTGCTGCCAGTCCCCCTGCCCTCTGCCCCCCGTCCCAAGGCAGGAGAGTAGCAGGGAGCAATTCAGGAGGCATACGACTTAATTAGGGAGTATAAAGCCTTTTATGGTTTATACCGGAGCGAATACTATAGTAGCGGTAGTAGCAGCTAGCTAGAGCAAGTCAGACTTAATATAGCAGTAGAGCACTTGTAGAATTGAGAAGAATGCACGCTAGTAACTAGCATATACTATATAAGTTGCAATAGTAGCTCTGGGCTTCTAACTTTCTCAGCGTACATTTGATTAGCTGGCGAGGGGGTGTATAGCTAAAGCGGGGCTAATAACTTCCTAAGTGGGACATAATTCCCCCCTTTTTTCGTCCGATTTTTTTACGCTCACTTAACTTATACTTTCTATACTTACTATTTGCCGCATTTTCTACTAATTTGACCTGGGTATAAAAGGATATTATAGCATTTTTACCCACAAATAATATAAGCCTAGAGCTTCTAAATACTAGCGTAAAGCATCTGATTAGTGAAGGAGAGGGCGTATATTAAAGGGGGGCTTCCTTTTCAGGGGGGACACTATTACTTATAAATTTATCTTAAAACCATCTTCAAATAGTAAGGAAAATATTCCGATCCACTACTCTGAATAGCTTCAAAATATCAGATTTGGACTATGCCGCAGTAGCGACGTGGACGTGCGTACTTCGCGTACTAATTGTGAGGTTGCCCGCGAGAGTCTGTAAGAGATAAGGCCTATCAAATTTGTACTGAATCCCTTATAAAATCAGATGGGAAAGCTATAGACTCTAAGAATTGCGCACGTTTTTACCCCCTAGAAGAGAAGAGACGAGACCCATAAAAGGGGGGGAAATGCAAGTCGTTTGATAATCCCATGTACGGAGGACGCGGTCAAAAGTATGGAATATTCAGGGGAGTACCCTGTAAGCTCCATTAATTTACAGGGCATCCGTAATTTGGCGATACAGCCCTGTAACTATAGCGACCATCAGGGCTTGACAGCCTATCATTCTAGTGACTGTCCACTAAATTACAGCGCTCATGCCCTATATGGACCCTTGCGATACCTTAACTCCACTAGCGCCAATTATTCCATACTTTTGACCCCGTCCTCCGTACCAAATCCTACACTAAAGATACGGGTAGTTAGCTTAAAGTTATTTGTCATTGACTCACTCAGCCAATTAAACAGCTCAACAGAGCCGCAAGTGGTGTTTTCTGAATTCAATTACGGCAACGGGTAACCTGGCGAGCCTGGCTCCTGGTTCTAAAGGGCTGCTAAACTTCCTTTAGTAAAGCTGGTTCGCCCCACACAAGATCACGACGAATTAACCTCAATCTAGCTAGAAGTATATCTAATGCTATAACTTATCAAGCGAAGCTAAACCAATCCTGTGAAGAACATCAAAAAGTCGTACGACTTCACGTATTACTCCATATCTGCTCGCTTCTAGCCTGAAAGGGTAAAGCGTAGCAGATGCTTGGATAAAAATAGGGGTAAATTCACGGTAGAGTGAGTATAGACCCACCTAGTGCACTATACGTGCCTTGCCGTACTAACTCACCTATAGGATATTCTTTTATACTCATTTTGCTTAATACTAACAAGCTGATTAGTCTACAAAGCTAGAGTAGAGTAAGTTAAATAAGAATATATTACCCTAGCCCTCTCTATATAAGCTAAATTATCTAATGACTTGATATAAATAGCCTTAAGCGAGGCCTCATAAAACAGTATCCTATACGCCGTAGGTGAGTTAGTACGGTAGCTAAACAATCCACGCTAAGAGAAAATAAAATGCTTGGCTATTTTAGGTATAGTGCTAAGCTACTGCAAGTCAGAGGGTGTCAGGAAACAACGGGAACCAGCTCTAGTGTCCAGACAATGCGATGTGAAGTGAAAAAGGGGTGAGCTTAAGGGTCCGGACCCCTGCATGTCATTTCTTATATTACTCTGAAACACTTGAAGAAACATCCTCGGATATTCGACCAGAGTTGGGGGAACGGCTTCTCTTGAATAGGAAGGTGTCCGCTGTGGCGGGAACTATGTTCGCTTGAGAGGAGAATTTGTAGCGTATCATCTGCAGCCATTGCAATCGAAAGTGGATTCTTGATCAAAAGTGTTGAAGCTTCTGATAAAGGGTCCAATTGCTCACTGTCTACGAGCTCACGCGTTTGAGACTAACGGTTTGGTTAGTTATTTTTTCGCAGAGGAAGTTGCGACTAGTGTTGTTTAAAGTTCGTTACTCTCAATTTTTATGGTTTTAAGATAGTCAAGGGACAGGCAGGTATTCAAATCTCAGGTCGTTCTCAAAACTACTATAACTGGCAGCGAATATCCCTCCTCGCTGGATATACCTCGATGGATGAACGCCTCCCAAAACACAATTCTAGTAGATTCAGTATGTGGTCAGAGAACAGGTATGTGAAGATAAAAGCATGAAACGGCTCACATAATTTCTGAACATAGACTGATTCAAATTCAGCTTTCAAATGCAGCCTGCGACTGAAGTATTTATAGTCGGCGGCTCGCATAGTGGTCTAGGTGTAGCAAAACAGATTTTTAAGTCGCTACCCGACGTTAAAGTAACACTTATTAGCACCAGCGCAGACTATTTCTTTAATATTGCGTCCCCTCGGCTTCTTTCCAGACCTGAAGATGTACCGCTCGATCATTTATTAATCCCAATCGAAAAGCTATTTCGGAAGCACCCGGAATCCCAGTTCGAGTTTGTTCATGCCTCCGTCACTGAACTTGATCCGAAACGCAAAATCATTAGCACGGACGATGGGGCGTTGAGGAAATACGACTATCTTATTATTGCTTCTGGAAGTATGTTCTTCTCTTAAAGCGAGAGCTCCATTTTCTCACTGATACGATGTTTATAGAAAATGCTGACCACATCCATCAGGTCGTAGTAGCGGAGATACAGACCCATGTATACCAGTAAAACAGACCATGGCAGATATACTAAGAGAAAGCATTCCTAGAGCACAAGAAGCCATAGCCAACGCGCCAAGGATAGTGATTGGAGGCGGTGGTCCTGTGGGAATTGAAATGGCTGGAGAAATTGCAGATGCCTATCCAGATAAAACTGTGACCATGGTATTTGCTGGTTTTCGACTTCTGGACGATCTAAAGGGAAGGGCCAGTATCGAAGCTGGAAAGAAGCTTAATAAGCTTGGCATAATTGTGAAGTCAGGGAACAAAGTGAATATCTTGTCCCAAACTATTGGCGGGCAAAGCCATCTAAGGGAAATAGAAACTAACTTGATAACTCTAGGTTGAAAGTGTCTTATTCAATGAAAAGACTAATGACTGGACTGTGGTCCTCGTCGATGGCTCAACTCTCGAAACAGATCTCTATATTTCAGCTATTGGAGTATTGCCAAACAATAGCTTTATCCCCACCTTCCTGCTCTCACAAAGCGGGTGGATTGAATGCGATGAAAATCTTGCCGTCAAGAACGTCTCCGATATTTACGCTATGGGGGATATTGTTAATGGACAAAAGAAGATGGCCGCGGTCATCAAGTCGCATATCTCTTGTGTAGTAAAGAATTTGGCAGCCGATATCAATAAAGTAGGTGTTCGACAACCACTGAAATTGCCATTTCTGGACGGAAGTAAGTAAACTTTTAAGTGATGACAACTGCCATTTTTGCCTCGGAATTCTCTTCAATAGCGGATTGCTAATCATTAGCTATGAATAGTGCTGGTACCAATAGGGACAGATGGTGGTACAGGACAGATTGGAGGCTTTGTTCCATGGAGTTGGTAAGCTTATTTTGTCTTTTAATTACACTTTACTTTGACTTCCGAGGGGCTTTGAACATATGTTAGAGCTTCTCTGATAGTATGTGGGCTCCTAGGGAATGCTATAGGCCCTTTGGCAGGCTTTCTGCTCTTCGAAAATTACGCACGACTGAAGGCTAACAATTAAATAGGATGGTCGGTTTTTTGGTTCGTTTTATTTTACTTTTAGTTCGCCCTCTATTTTGCTCTTGGGGCTGAGAGCCAGGAGCCTTTGACATGTGTCTTATTCTGAGGCCCTTGTACTCCTTAGGAAGCTCTTAGCTCTAAAAAGCTTTCATAGAGACAAGTACTAACAAGCTGACAGAAAGGGGACTTCCTTATGTCTAGAACTAATTTATTTGTCTTTGAGGAGTAAATATCCGGGCTCCAGTATAGTTAGCGAAAGTGTTATATGAAGAATTTTGTAAATTTATAAGTAGCGAATAGGAAGCGGCTAGGAAAATCTTAGGAGTTAAGACTAATCAAAATGTTATAGTATTGATTATTTCTATATACTAAGTTAGTTATAGTTTATCACTACTTGCCAGATGGAACTTTGTCCGAAATGTCGCAAGCCAATACAGGAAGTGAAGCTTCTTAGGCAGCCAAAGCGAAAGAAGACAGAGACAAGATAGAGCAAAAATTCTCATTGCCAAAGCGGGCTGCTGACTGCCTGGGCGTTCGGCCAAGTCTTGGTCAAGAATCTTCTGTAAAATGGTTGAGGTCAGTTGACGCAGGCAAGGTGAAAACCCACAGCCAAGCTAGACACAACGATTGTTCAGGTCAAAGATTGGAAGAAAGAGTGCCCGGAAGACAAAATTGTCGTCTTCACCTCATGGAGCTTATTTGCTGTCATGATTGGTGTAATGCTTCAAAAACAGAAGATGAATTTTGTCTATCACTCGTAAGTCTTTTGTCTAATGCCCTGGTTCGATTACTTACAACTTTCACTACTTTAAGTAAGCAGTCGTATGCCTCACATGACTGTTTTAGCTGAAAGATAAATAGCAGTGGAATTGACGAGACTTCTGGACGCCCACTTGCAAGCCCGTTCGAGACTCCCCACCACAATCCCTCTAAACCCCATGTATCAATATTTCGGTTTTACCCCAGAAGTCATAACCACGCCCCCCCGCCCCCCATCTGTCCCTCACACATTCCCACAATTGAAACTTCAAAGGTTACGCTCATGACACATCATTACATTCAACAGTCCTCTTCAAGCTAACAGACCCAGCATCTACCGGTTCTTTGCATCCTTCAAGATACCCAGCAATCCCCTGCCCAAAACATACCCCCAGATGTACTTTAGAGCCCCACTCCCCAATCTCGTCAGACACAATACCAATAACCCCCCAAAACTACCCTACTATTCCTTCTAAGTGACCTACCTGCCTGACGCATATGGAGCCTGTCCTGTCCAAAAACGGAGAAACATTTGCGGAGATGAGCTGGCTCATTATACTCAAGTAAGGTTCCTGCTTAACTTCAGTGCTGCCTGTCTGTCTGTAGCGGTGACTAAGTTGAGGGCCGGTTGATTGACATTCCAATCATCGAAACAAGTCACGACAAATACCCCAGGTATGTTTATACTCTCGTGGAAACACGAAAAGTCCATCCATTACGCACTTACTGCAGTGATGGATGTTTACTCTTTCTTATCCTACCTACCTAGGTAGGTATTGCAATGAGGAAGGGAACGGGATGGGTCGTAGTTCGTTCGCTTACTGGACAGTAGTGCCGAGTATACAGGTGGGGTGGAGGTCGTAGAGTAGATTCCAAAGCAGGTCGGAAGATACCGGCGCAGTGCCGTGCCAGGAAAGCCAGAGCAGAGCAGGCGATTTCGGTCGACCTCTGGCAAACTTCCTCCAAGCAACATAAGAGAACTTGCTAACAAGGCAATTCTGATCAATTCTATGGGAGATTGTTGGGGAGCCCAGGCCGGGGCTGTCAGACTTGATATCGCATACATAGTTCCAGCGAAAATCACGACCCTGAAGCATACAGTATGGTCTGCGAAGGGTCAAAAGGCGGTTCCTTCAGGTCGTTAAATATTCGGCCTGCGTAGTCTCCCCAACGATAATAGGCTTTGAGCCTCTGGAGTTCTGTCTTGGCCGCGGTCAGCTACTTAGAGACGGATTAAGGTGCTACTGACTCTGTCGAAGTTTAAAGGTACTAGAGGAGATCCCCCGCCTCCACACGCGATAGAGTAGTGGTGTTAGCACCACTATCCTACTTCTAAGTAAGTAGCATAATTAAAGACTGTGCTCAAGCCGATGGCATATTCAAACCCGCTCCGGGTCTCGCAGAGGGATTTGGTCGCAAGGGGAGGTACATCTAGTCAACCAGACCAAGCTAAATATCAATTACTACATTTGTCGCCCGAAGACTTTTAAAGTGCTTTCTTTGCTTTGTACGAGTAAAATATTGATAACAAAAGACGAATGGATTTCATTATGAGAGTATGCATGCAATGAAGACAACGTATTAGACTTATTATTTCACGGGATTTTAGAATACCAGGCGAGTAGTCTATAATGCGGATTTTTATTGCTTTTTGATACAAAGGGTTGAGTGCTTGCGATGTCAATATCCCTCATGAAATACATTCTATACCATAAGGAAAACCATCTTCGCCAGTCCAAATCTGCGCTGTTCAGGCAATGCCTTTCCACAACCAAACACCATCTTAGGTGCAATTGCAATGCCATCCTCCAAAGATTACCCTGTCGATATAAGCACCACGTTGAATTATGCCCAACAGCCGTCAAACTCCATTGAAAGCAGAACTCCGAAAAATGAAATCCTTGGGGTTGATCATTACAAGCATACAGAGCACTGGATCAAGAACCGGTGGCAAGCATCCACTATGGAAATGAGCGATACTTTGGCGATGACCAACTAGAAGAATGATGGCTTCGTCAAAACCCGATACTCGACGTAGTCCTCGCCATCAATACTCAAGATCTGTGCAGAACTAACAAGCTTTCCCTGGAACGGACCGTTCTGCTTGCGTTCGTACTTGATGCCGTTGTGAAACTTGACTTCCTCCATGGCTACGGAAGCTACCGCTGGTCTCGGGGAGGTCGACGATGTTGCGGCTTGTTGTGCAACCCAGACTTTGTTGAGCTTCTTGATGTTGTTCTTCAGTTCTTGTTGTGCGGCCTCTTGAATGACAGCTTCTGCGAGGGCAATTTCCTTTCTGGACTTCTCATGTTGCCTCTCTATGGCCTCAGATTTCTCCTTTCTGGATTTCTCCGCCGTTGCGTCAGCCTCTACCTGTTGTCTAGCAGCCATCTTATGCTCGGACCTAGCGCTATGGCGGGTTTCCATCTCAAGTGGTGGTACACGAGGTTGTTCAATTCCGTTGCTAGGACCTTCCTGGGCGACAATAGCCTTGGCTTGCTCGACAGCCTTTAGTTCGTTGGCCTTGCGCTCCTTCTCAGACTCTCTGTTTTCGAGATCCTTTTGACGGATACGGCAATACTCCTTCACTTCAGGGCGACTCAAACTAGCAAGGTGGGGCTCAAAGATGACCTTGTCGTAATGAAGCCAGAGAGCCCCAGCGCCAATGGGGAAGTTACCATCGACATAGCGACCGTCGCGTGTGACCCTCTGGACCTTGACTCGAAAGCAGTCGGTGCCGCTGAGAACACCAAAGACGGCGTGCTTGTCTTCGAGACGAGGTTCATCAGATTCAGACCAATAGCCCAGAAGAATACCAAGCGGCTTTCCTGGGGTTCCTGGGGTCGCTTGTGTTCCTTCGGCGAATGGCGATGCTTTGGGCGTTTGCATGTTGGCAGCATTGACGGCTTGGAAACTTGGTGCCTTGTGGAGAGTTTGGCGGGGCTCGCGAGGGAGGGATTCGCGATTGCCGCCCCGACCGCCCCGGCCAAGAGATTGGCGATGCGCCATGGGTCGAGTGCCCGGAGATGCCGTATCTTCTGCGACGATCTGCTTTGCCTTGAGAACGGCTTTCTGATCAGCTTCTTGTCGCTCTTCAGCAGTGTTCTCTGGCTTGACTTCGGATCGCAGCTTGACATATTCTTTGATCTCGGCGGGATTGAGTGGCATTAGGTGCTCGTCGAAGATGACTCGTGGAAATGTAACCCAGCATCCTCCAGCGCCCGTAGGGATATTGCCAACGAGCTCCTCGCCTCTGCGGTTCATGCCGTAGATCCGAGTACGTAGCCGGTCGTGAATGTCAATGAAACCATAGATCACGTGTTTATCCGCATCATTGGGCTCACTGGAATCACGCCAGACACCGATGATGACTCCACGAATCTTGGGACTGCCCGTCCGTACCCTCTTTGTAACAGGCTCACTGGTCGGAATGGCCGGAGGAACCTTGTCGTAGCCCAAATCATCCAAATTGTAATTTACCGAGGCGCGCTTTCTCTTGTAATATGGAGTTACAGCATTCTCATCGTTCTCCTCGTCGTGGTTGAGTAGAATTGCGGATGCGTCGGCCCTCTGAACTCCTGGTGTGTCGACAATTATGCCCTTTTCGGCGTCTTCGCGAACGGGCGAGTTTCTGGCGGATCCCGAAATTCTGCAATCGTTGTCGAGATTAGCAAGCGTTTATGGTTTCAAATTCAGCTTAGTCAACAAGAGTTCAAAAAGCAAGCTCAAACACGTGTCGGGCAAGAGCGACGGGCACGAGCCAAATGGAACGAGGAGCGAGAAACGGAGGAGCAAGGAAAGAGGAACCGACGTTCAAAATGAAACATTGGGGGTGTGAAGAAAAGTGTGCGTAGCGATATGAATCATGTAACATTAAGTAATGGATGGATGGATGGATGGGTGGATGGAAATAGAAATAGAACGACTTGTCGCTTATGCGTTGCGTCGAGATGATTGCTATGCATGGCGCAGTAATTCCTTCAAGGGAGTGACAGTAAATAAAGTTGGTTGGCATCTCAAGATGACACGAAGCAGAACTGGGGCCAATGCCCATGTGTGAATAAGCAAAGCGCAGAGAAAAGACAATTGATTAATTGATTGATAAATAGTGAGAACAATGGAGGAATGAATGCATTGATGCGCGACAGGCGGGCAGGGAAAGGAAATGCGGGAAAAAATGCAAAGCAAACGGCAGTTGAGTGGAGTGACAGCGAACCAAGGAGGGAAATGGTATGATTAGCTCTACTTACGGACTTTCTCCCGGGAGATGTTGGTCGATGAAAGAGTCGAGCTCCATACTGTCATTGCTCCGGCTGGTTAACGACTCTGAGCTGGACGAGAGTGTGGCCGACATTGATCGAAGACAGACAGACGCGTCAAGAGGTTGAGAAGTTGAGAGGTTGACAGGTTGACAGGTTGACAGGTTGACAGGTTGACAGGTTGAGGTTGAGGTGGAGGTGGAGGTGGAGGTAGAGGTAGAGGTGGAGGTTGAAATAAAAACAATGCAAGTGTGAGGAAGAGGAAAGAAGATGTGGGGAGGGAGAGAGCAGCAGTACTGTAATGAGGGAGGGAAATTAAAAGAAGGGAGGAAAGGAAAGAGCTGTTCGAAGCGAGTGTGAATTACTACGAGCGTATTAGGTACGTATCCGGGATCAGACTTGTCTTAGCGTGTCTCGCGTTGAAGTTTAGGCTCTGTCTGTTCTGTCTCTCTCTGTCTCTCTAAGGTATAAGGCACTGACTGCACTGTAAGTAAGGTAGCTAATAGTAGGTACGTAGGCTGAATACAAAGTAGGCGGGTGGGGTTAAAAGGGTATAGTAGAGTATGATAGGGTGGATAGAGTACAGTCAGTAGCTTTGGTAGGTCTCAAATCAGCAATCAGCAATCAGCAATAATAATAGCCCGTTAGTGCATCGCACTGGTTTTGAAAAGTGATGAGGTGTTCGGCTTATTACAGCGCCACCTTGTGCTACTGATTTGTAGCCACCTGCAACTGCAGCAATGCAACTTGTAATCCTGAATCCATTCAACTGCCTATTCTATTTTCATTTTAGATGAGGACACGCTCAGGCAAGCTTCGTGTTGTATTTCTGAGTTTGTCAAGCTGCATGTAGCCGGGCGCCTTGACTTTTTCGCACCCTCAAGGGCCAAAGCCCCCAACCTCTTCTAGCCTGTGATACGCTTTATTAATCTAAGTCGAATCGCAACGCCAAAGCCTATCTTCCACCCCTTCCTCTTCCACCACCACCACGCCCACGACCTCTGCCTCGCCCGCCACCACGACCTCGCTTGTTGCCTCGGAAGCTTCCTTGGTCAAACCTTTCGAATAATTGTTCTTCCCCAAATGCCGTTTCCCCAAGCCGCAAATAGCTGATAACACCCTGGTCAATTACTGCCAAAACCACACTTCGCCAGCCGTGCTTCAGTTTCTGGTAAGTGTTTTTGATGCCTTGTCCTGATCTTGGCGGGTCCCAAGGCGTGCTCTCTAACAAAGACGTGATTTGACTAAGTGACGGAACAAAAGTCGTGCGAGCGTTGACAATTGCCACTCGAAAATCAGGAACTCCCGGATTGCTTTTTGTGAAATTGGGAACTCTGATTGGTTTCCATAAATGAAATATTACACGATATGGGTCGTCAACGGGTGATGAGGTTGCAGGGTCCTCTGGCGTAGGCGATGGCTTGTGACGTGGGATAACGGCAATTTGTCGATAGATTGAGTTGTATGATCTGTACATCCCGGGCTTTACTAATGGCCCATATGGTGCATGGTCAACCTCCGGCTCGGAGAATAGCCTTCCAAAGAGCCAACTAAAGATACTTGGGGATGACTCCTCCAAGGGCTCGACCGCTTGAAAGCTATGTGCTTTGCCAGGCTTTGTCGGGTCCCAATCTGGTGCTCTTAACACGACGTACCCATTCCTCTTGAGATTGGTATAAACGGTGTACCTATCCTGGCTGACCTTGCCCTTCTCGGTATCATTGCCAAGTAGCATAGCAAAGGCTGCTTGTAGACTCATGGGAGCACCTTCATCAACCTCGCCCGAAACATCCTGATTTGTTTTCTTTGGTACACCTTCCTCGTCTTCTTCAACCATGCCATTGAACGATGATCGCGTAGGCCACCACAGGTCAAGATTTCCTCTCTCAACAAGATAGAGCGCCTCTTCTGGCAAGAGCCACAAAGCTCCATGTCTCTGACCTAAATTCATGGCCCCCATAGACCTGAAATGTGTACCCCTCGCAGACTCAACGACAACGACGTGGTCTTCACCTAAGCCTTTCCTCCATTCTTCTCCCAGTATCTCATCCCTCTGTAAACTTCCTTCTCCGTAGTAAAACCCCCTGTTATGATTCTTTGGGTTGTGAAATCTCGTGTACGATAAAGCATCATGCATCGCCTGCCTGCTGGCTTCCAGGACTCCATCTTGGTGTTTCGTGCCATGCGGTTCAAAGTCTTTCTCGCCCCGTTTGGGAAGTTGACCGGATTTCGAAGTCAGGGCTGCAAGGAAGCGGAAATCTTGCGTCTCCTCGCTAGGATCGTTATCTTCGGCCTGGGATTGGAAGGAGGTAGGAGGCGCATCATCATCTAGGTCTGCCATTATGGGCATATGTTTTTGGTTGTGGAATGATTGACTCTTCGCCGTTTCCCAGCCTCGTGCGATCAGGCTCTTTTATTAGTTAAAGCGGCGAATAACCATCGGAAAGCGGCACTCCATTACTCAAGTATAGCCAACCCCTGTTAGCCCCTGAAGACTTGACAAGTCAAGTTACCTTTATCCAGTTTCATAAATAGCATTATCTAGTTTCCGGGAAGGAAAGCTGTTTTCGCAGTCCTGATTCCATTCAGTCGGCGAAGCGCTTGGATCTAGTTCCGGAAACCCGGAGTTTTCACGGCCTGTTCCACTATTTGGTTGTCTAACAAAGAGGTAGCTTGCTAATGCTTGGCAAGTGTAGAGAAAGAAGCCAATTCCACCAAGTCCTACCTCCGTAAGCAGGAACACTTGTCGACAACTTCATCGTTTAATTGGCTGGCTACTTCTTCCGACGCAAGCATTTCAATATTCTTATATGCGCTATTAGAACTTTAACGCCCGCCCAACTTAACCCCCTGCGTCTTTTACAATACTAATTCTGGTCAGATGTATCAAGGTACGATCGCTGCTGATTTGTTTCTTACTTGAGTAATTCAACGTCCCCTAAGAATTCAAGCGGCTCCTGTATAAAATTATTATTCCAGCTATGCTACTCCGTAGAGTAGCCCGGCCCATCCGACCACTAACTACCTCTTAACATTCGCTAAACTCCTAGTGCCCCACTCCACCTCGCAACTACGGAGTATAATCTTCCAATCTAATACTATTATATGAGGAAACAAGCAGTTTTTTCAGCAAATTCTGTTAATTTCTCTACCAGAGAGGGAGTCTGGCCGAGTGGTTAAGGCGCTGTGTTTAGGTGGGACGAAAGTCCATCCAAACGATCCAAAAAGATCCGTAAAGACCGCAGTGGGAAACCGCGCAGGTTCGAATCCTGCGGCTCTCAATATTTTTTTAATCTTCTTTACTTACCTTTTTGTTGGAATGTATATGTCACGTGTAACACGTAAACCTCTCCAATGACTAAGCAGCGACGAGGCCTTCACCTCATCGCCGCAACATTAGCTAGAACCTCTTCTACGCCTAGAAATACAACTACGTACTAATAGTATTACGTGATCTAGGCCACCCCAGTGCGCACTTACCTGTGCCTGTGATACTAACTAACACTTTTCCTTGCTTTAGATATAGGCTCTATGCATAGCTATAGTATAGGTATGTTTTTATTTTCTAGCGCAATTATAAATAGGAAATTTAGTTCTCTGTATTACTACTCTTTGAATTACTACTCTTGTATAGCCTTTTTGTACGGAGATGCGGAGAGGGGAGTAAGAAAGGGATGTTTTTATATATAGCAATAAGCGAGACCCTGATAGGCTATCTACCGTACTCCGTATGCTATGATGAAAGTTTAATAACTTATTTTACTTCCTCTCATAACAAGAATCCAAACTCCCTAAGCTCTCTCCACAAATAAGCCCACTTTCACATATTTCACTCTATTCCCTATCATGCCTTACCCACCCCACCTACCT
>QGMG01000874.1:0-16285 GCA_007825325.1 Lachnellula cervina
CATCCTCAAGCTCACATCAACATCGGCCTCGCAGCGTCCCTCCGATCCTAGTAATCGATGATACTTAGTGAGATTCTCCTCTCATGCTTTAAAGACCTACCGATACCGACCTACCTTACCTTACTCCCTGCAATTCACACCCGCACCCGCACCTTCCACCACCAAATTCTACCGGGTATCGAATTTCGAGGATAATAAGGAGCTCCCTCCGTTGCTTAGCCGACATTTCCTGCTGCATTGCATTGCGGTGCCTGCCAGCCCAGCCATAGCGAGAACCGTTCATGGCGTTCTTGTATCCACAGCTTTCCCACCCACAACTTTGCAACATCCCGGTGGCACCAAAATAAACTACAGTACCTACTACTTATTGAGCAGGCCGACTCTCCATAATATTATTGGCACCACTCAATTCTAGATCGATAAGACATTAGCCGTAAGCATCGGCCCACGATAATGTCTTTTCGCAAAATTCGTCCGTCTTTCGGAGACAGCAGTGCGTCTCCCAGCAACCCAAGCCAGTCCACATCCGAGAGCACGGGCAATTCGGGCAGTAGTGATCCACGCCTCCCGCTCGACTCTGGCAACAAAAGCACCTCTGGCAACATAAGTGGCTCTACAGCGTCGTCAAAACGTCGGAGGGTACCAGAGTCTGTCACACGGAATGCCTGCCTTAATTGTAAGAAGGCTCGAGCAAAGGTATGTGGTCCCTTTTTGCCCGAATGTGGCTTTCTGGGTGTGCGCAGCACCTCGCCTCCACCCCAATGCACTCCCCTCGTGTCATAGACATCTGCGACTAACCTCTTCTCTTGTAGTGTGACGGTGAGAAACCGTGCCATAGATGTGCGTCACGAATAGAAGCCTCCGAGTGCGTTTACGAAGTTCATATCAAGCATGCAAAGGAGGAACTTGTCAGGCAGATCAGGGAGCTCGAGGCAAAGGACCATTTGACCGACCAGATCTTCCAAGCACTCTCAACAGATGAAAAGGTTCCCGAGATCCTGGAACGCCTTCGGAATGGAGAACCCCATAGAACCATCGTAAAAAGTCTGGGCCGTTCCCCTATCGAGGATCTGGAGACCACGTCGCCCAAAACGTCCCATCATTCTACTTTCGAAGCCGCGGATCACGAAATGGGAGGCACTTCACCTAACAACAAATGGACAACTGTGACCTCTGATTCTGCGGTCTTGGACCATCTTTTCCAGTTGTATTTTGCCTGGATCCATCCAGTTCATACATTGTTCAGCGAAGGCCGCTTCGTCGACAGCTACAAACGGAGGTCGAAAAATTACTGCTCGTCCGCTCTCGTCAATGCAATTTGTGCCATGGCTTGCCACCTGCACTCGGTGGCAGAATCAGACGAAGTAGATTTTGTGCAACTGGGCGAGGACTTCAGTGATGCTGTGCGGGACGACATGAGCCCGGAAGACAAAACAATTACCACCGTACAAGCCTTTGCGGTCATGTTTCTGATAGACTCTGCTCGGGGAAAAGGCTTGCGTGCCTCATCTTACCTGAGGGTGGCTACCGATAGTCTATCCAACGTAGCATACCAGACAAGTGACGGTTTCGCAGAGGTTTGGAAGAACACCGTCCGAGGAGTGCAGAATCTGAATGTGTTAGTCCTAGTCCATCCCATGACTGATTAATCCATACTGATTAGCTCAGTGAATGGGCGCAGATAACTTTTCAGGTCCCGGTGACAATCAACTATACAGCTTTCGACACGATTGAAGAGAACGATTCAAAGCTAGATGAAGCTAGATGGTACTTCTATCGCTATGTGAGCGATCAATGCCCTGCGTGGCCAGGGCTACTAGCCACAACAAACAGGGAGAAGTCCAAACTGATCAGAATCATCCAAGACGTTTCCACGATGATGTATAGCCAACAGGGCTCAAGGTTATCTGCACGTCAGATCCTGCAACAGTATAGCAGATTCATAGCGTGGCAAGATGACCTTCCGTCGATCATCGGAGACCTCGAGAACAACAACAGCCAAGCACTTCCCCATGTGCTCTCTCTCCTGTATGATTGTTTCCCTTGTAGATAAGATCTCGCTAATCATGCAGAATTCTATTCAAGAACTCCATAATCCAGCTCCTCCGTCCTTTACTCGATTTCGAAGGGTTTCCAACGGCTCTTGTGGAAGAAGTCATTTGGACGCACGCCCAGCAAGGGTTGTACCTCATCGACCGACATTATCGCACCCAGTACACCTGTCGATATCAACCACTACTTCAGATGTTCTCAATACTTCATCTGACCGATGTGATTGCCAGATTCTTCCCCGGAGGTATGGAGAGTGGCACTAAGGACGGACCCGAAGCGATTCATTTTGCGATGGAAGCTTTGATGCAGTCGCGTGCCGGTTTTCCAGTCGCAGCACCATTACAAGAATTGTTGAGAAGGACTGCGAACGAATGCTCCATTCCATTACCTCGCAACCTGGATGATATCATGCCGCCACCTCGTATATCCAAGCAGATCTATCGCTTGGACGACTTTATCGATGCTTGCACTAGGAAAACGTATACTCAGCCTGTCGAGGAGATTCATGCAAAATATGCTCCATCATTTTCCGCGGATTGGGTTACTGAAGGACCTGCGTATGGGTTCCTATCCTCTGGTCCTTCGAGGTTGAAAGTTCCATCGGCGGAGGAGAGGGGCGCTCAGAGTCTCATGCACATTCACAATCTGCTAAATACAAATTGAAATATCAAAAACAGCCTGAGGTCTGCGCCTAGGTCGTCACTTTTCGTTTTGGTCCAATAGGATCTCTTAGAATCGACTCTATTGGTCAAGGAATATGGCAAGCCTGGAAATGTCAGCTCTTGTTACTTGTTGGAGGATAGCTTGTTCCGTGTGTGAACATCTTGCCGTCTGGAATATTTTAACGGCAATGGGCATACCTTTATTCTTTCATTTGGGGTGTTCGAAATGCCTTTCCTAAACCGTGCCGGCAGCAAACCAAATCTTTCACAACAACCATCTCATTCTCAGTCAAATAAAGCCAGATCTCTGCCAGACCTCCACCAGACCTTTAATCGAGGGCCGAGTTAGAACGCCACCTTGTACATGAAGCAAGTCCGGATATGCGCCAAGTACTGAAATATCGAATTTCGGTGGCGATTTCGAACATGCTTAGAAAAAGAGACTTTTTGTCAAGGCTCTTGTTGTCGTGATGCTATATTGCGAGAAGAACGAGTTGTATGCGTAGGTCCAGGACATGTCTCCGGTACGGCAGCCAGCCAACCATGGATGGACTTGTCATTTCGGAGCATATCCTCCTGGCCCTCGCCCCCTGGATTGCTTGGTGAAGTTGGAGCGGATTCGCGAATCGTAAGAGGACCACCTCGGCGAAGTTGTCGATGCAGACACATGAATGAAAAGGGCGATATATCTCTTGCTCTTGACGGGCTTTTGGATGATTTCGCATTGCCACCGTCTTTGCTTTTCAATGAAGCATGTAGAACGACGGGTCTCTAGCTCGCGGAGACGGACATCGCTCCGACAATATAAAAGAGCTGGCCCCACTGTTTCTGGATTAGCGGGCTTTTGATTGCCTGATTGGTTGGTTCTTCGCCGGTGGGTGGCGAGGGGAGGGGCGAGTCTGAGAATTCGACGTGACAAACATGACGATGATACTTTCGAAGTATGTTGATGGAAACGTTACCATAATCCGCCCATTTACGTCGAACTTGTTAGGTGCTCATACATTTTCGCACTCTCGCCACTCTCGCCACTCTCGAGATGCTCGTCACGTTACCAAAAGTACGAGCTTACATTTACCCAAGATAAGTATGGAAATCACTTCAGATGCTCTCGAGTAGCCTAACGCCTCGTCTTAGGTAGCTCTAGCTTGTTATACGGTCTAGGTAGTGTTGCCAGATTGCTATACAATTCAAAGTAACTGTTTTACGGTCCCCCAGGTAAGTCTATTCTATGTACTCGACGCCTCTCGCCTGTAACTGCAAACTTTCCACCTACTGCTGAGTTGAAAATACCTCTAATCGAAGACTGTAAGAGCAAAAGCTGCAGATTCAATTTGACAGAACATCCTTAGCATAAGCTGATGGCTGGGCTCAAAGTATATAGCGGTTGCTTACTACCTTTAAAAAAAAAAAGGTACTATCTAGACAGACCCCTAATGTTAAGTATTTTCACTATAATTTAGTAGGAATAATCAAAATATAACATCTAAATACGTTGCTGGAGCCTGGGTTTTATATAGCCTATATTTTCCAAAGTTGCTAGGACAGTTTTACTAATATACTACTTGGACTGAAAATTCTCAAGTCCTGTCGCTGCTTCTTCCCTCAACCTTGATTCAAACTAGATGCAAGACCTATATGGCAGTCATTCTTTCGTATCCAAGGCTAGTTGAAGACTATATAGCAGATTAAGGATTCAAATTTACCCTCTCACGTGAGCTGTCCTTTTACTAGACAATTTAGGGGGATGACGACGACCTCGCTTAACGCCTTCTTCTATTTACTTTACTTTTCTCCTTACATTCAAAACACCCCATCTGCTCTTCAGCACCCTCTATCTTTCTCCTAGTATCGATTGAGGAGTGAATAAAACCCGTGAGGTGATGACCCACCTGCTCAGCTCATCCCTGCTTCTTGAGCAAGCGTTCAAAAGAAATGAACTAGCGTTCACTGAAATACCTATGCATGATAGTTTTGCGTGGATGCTTTACTTTTAACTTTATTTAACATGGCGATTGCGATGGCGATAGTGATGTTCCTGCATGATAGTGTTCTGTGGTGTGTGGTGTGTGAGATGATTTGGTTATTTGCGTCATGCTCGAGCACTTGGGTATATATCGTGGACTAACTTCCATTATTGTGTGAACTGTTACAAACAACCCCTTCTTCTCTTGAAGAAACATGCATGTACATTACTCAACTCGCCACAGCTTTATTAATCCCGATTGTCTCATCGGTTCATCATCACAGCCATTCTCCCAACGAAATCCCATCTACATCATACGGACAAGGCGAGCTTGCAATGCAATGCAACAACTGCATCTTGTGAACCGAGTCCTGTATCTACGCTTCCAAGTCCTGACCGTATGGTTCAGAAGTTGAGTTTATGTAGCTTGCTTCAGTGGAGAAAAAGATTCGACACACCATCCTATCAAACACCTAACTTTTGAATTCCACGGCTACGTGTGGTTCGCATTTGACGTACCGGTATTGGGGTATGTACAGTAGAGCGATTGTATCCATGGAACGTGAATCCTTGCGCATACCATACTGGCCAGATCAAGTTGCAGCATCTGTGAAATTGAATTGAATATCAGAAGATATCTCAAAGGGGGAATTATAGACGTTTTGTTGCATGTCGCGAAAAAGAAAAGTGGTGGGTCTAGGAGATTCGATATTCACATATATCGCCGGGCTGATTATGCGGTAGAGGGGTATATAAAGTTAGATAAAAGGTTTTACAAAACATATCCAAGGTGTAATGGTGTACTAGTCTAGGTTTCTGCGAGAATTTATCGTCGGCATGTTCGAGGGTGTCCTAGACTCTTTTTTTGATATTCCTTTTTTTTTTGCCATTCTTTTTTAACATTTTACAATGTAATATAAATCTGGATGACTCGCTTCTGTAGTGTTTTTTGGAACACTCTGCCTCCATTACAAATTACGCCTTCCCAGTCGATCCCATGATATCCATCTGAGTTTGAGGTCTACGGTACTTCACATTTAGTCCGTACAGTACGCGACGTGTGGAATCACACGCGACACGTTCTTTCTGCTCCTACGGATTTTATATCGCTTTTACCGAATACCATTGGAGCACATGTACAGGAATCTGGTGGAAGATGGAAGTAAGCCTCGGGTGGGTGTTTAATGCCGCTTTTGGTCTTTTGGACGCTTGTTTGACACGGGGAACTTGAGAGTATCGATCAGGCAGAGCGAAATGAGGTTGGGTATACTGTGATGGCTATCCAAGAGGCCTCCATCATCAGATTGTACGACCAAGGGAGTCTTCTCACTGCGGAGTAAGTGCGCATTCTTTGGGTTTCTTGTGGTGGGTATGTATCTATCTATCACACCGGCACTCACCACATGTGTTAATCTTGCAGGCTTTGTGTAGGTAGCAGTGGTGCCGGCAAATGTTTGGACTTGCTTCTACTATCGGATATCCCATTCGGGGGGTTAAGATGGGTTTTTTGGGTTTGGTGGTTTGGTGGTTTGGTAGGTCATGCGGTCTTGCGTTTTACCGTCTCTTCAAGCCTTCTGGGACTATACTGTCTTCTCTACTCCGTGAACTTGCGCATTCATAATTCCACCTTGATTGAACTGATATGTATGGCGGGGGATGCATTTCTACTAATCAAGGAGAAACGGGTGAGTTGGTGGTTTTATAGTACCGAACGATTTTATTTGCAATACATGACTCTTGGATTTCGGGACCGGGGGAGGATTATACTGTAGGTTTAGAAGAACGGATGGGCTGGAGAGAGGCGAGGTAATACATACATACTTGCGCCTGGCTGTCTGGCTGCCTTTAAAAGTGTAGCGTTTTCTTAAACGAAATTCCCCGCCACGTTGTATAGTTGCTGCCTGTCTATGGTGGGCTGCTTGTTAGTGGAGAAAGAAATGATCGGGGGGGGTTGAATTTGAAATTTGATATATATATAGTAAGACAAGCATACTGGAGAGACGAGACGAGATAGTTATTAATCATGGCATGGGTTTGGGAGAAATAGTCTGAGACCAACACGCATAACTTATCAATCAATGGAATCCCAACACAGTACTATACACAAACCGACTACCACGCCCCAATGGGTTTTAGTCTTATATACATAAATTACAAAGCCGCAAAGTAACATAACATGATAGAGATAAAGATACCTATACCCACATCTCCCTCTCGCCCCCCTCAAAGAATACTATAACATAGTGCTGTGCAGCGCTTTCCCGACCAAGAGTTGCATGTTACAACCCAGATTAACTTACTGCCTCTCTTATTTTCAACTCGAAAGTTTCGAGTTTCTTAGCTTGGTTATATTTCGGCGGTAGTGTAGTACTGCAGCTTGGCGGCGAATTTATGGGTCGTGGGTTATGTTGAGCTGGCGTGGATGGGGGAGGGGGTTGGGGGTGGGGAATTTGAAGGCTGGCTGTAGTTGTGGTGGGAGGGAAGGGAAATATTATGGGTAGTTTTGAAGAGTGGGGACATACATTTGAGATGTTTGAATGGATTGTTAGAACTAAGCATGAGTTAGCAGCAGCACGTACAAAAATGATACGATGGAGCCGCAATTTGTAACAAGTCTTGCATTGCATCTACGTTCTAGCTATCCTGCTATGAGCACAGCTCTATCTACAAACTCCCCATGGTATAGCCCGGTTTTAACTCCCCTTCCGCCCATATGCAAGTAGCAAATCCCCATTTCCAAGAAGCAAGTTACAATCCACCCGCCTTAACTCCAATTCATAATGTCATCTCCTATACCAGCCTAAGCCTTCCCAATCCATCCAGCATTTACAAAGTAATCAAATATCCTGCCTCCCTTCTGACTATCCACCTTTGCCAACTCCTTGACCTGCTTCTTTTTCAAAGTACCATTCCCTGTAACTGATTCTTTGATGATGCGCTCCTTGATGACCAAGTATGGTTTTGGCTGGATACGACACACTTTGCAGAGTTCGATTTCGTCTGCTGTGAGGAGATGGATATCTGGTGCGTTTTCTTGGGATAGGGGTAGGGGCGTGACGCCGCTGATGGGCTGGACTTGGTACTTGACTTTTGCGGTTTGAGGGGTAGCAGTGCCGTTGGCGTGACCATTGGTGAGAGCTGTGCCATTTGTCTTCTCAGCGAGCGCGGGGCGGCCGGGTGAAGCAATGGGAGTGTTGGCTGCTGTGTTGGGCGTGAGGCGGATTGGGAGTTCAGGAGCAACGAGTAGGGCTGCTCCAGAGGGAGTTTCAATGACGGGTGCTTGTTTGGAGCGTTGGGAGCTAGCAAAGCGTTCACGATCCAAAGAGCCCATTGGTACCTTGTTCTGGAGACGCTGAGCCTTTTCTTGCTCGTATTTCTCGCCTCCTTTGAGCGTCTCGATTTTGTTGTTGCGCCAGTCTTGGAGTTGAGTGATTGCTTGACGTAAATTGTGTTCACGGATTAAACCGTCGCAGAACTCCTCAAAGTCTTCACTGTTCATCATCCGAGCGAACGGCTTGGCCTTATTGAGGATATCACGTTCTTCCTTGGTGCGTTTCTTGTCCAGAGTAGAGTTTTTGCGGTACTCTAGGAGGTTGTGTTCAAAGATGACCTTTTTCCTTTCGGCTCTTTGCGTCAAGCGGGCGTTGTAAATATCCATGACGGTCATTTTGAGGTCCATCTCGGGCTCCAACTCGCCTGTCCGAGGATTGATGCCATCTCCAGGATCAAACTGCATAAGTTGAACTGCCTCTTCTGCCTCGTTTGCATATTCGGTCTCAAACTCCAAACGGCCAGGCATGTAACCTTGGACTTCGTGGCACGCTGGTACACTTGCAGTAGGCTTCTTCTTGGATTGTGGAGGCGTCGCATTCTTCTGCTTTTCTTTCCGATCTTCAATCCTTCTCTTCTTAAGGGCTTGGAATTGTTCACGAGGAACTTGATTCAGTAGCGTTAGATCTTTGGGACTGGCGCGCGCAGGTAGTGGGAACTTTGGGCTGTTGATGTATGTGTCGATGTAGTGTTTTGCAACCTCGTCTTTGTCTCGGTATCCTCCAATATGATCTGCTACATCGGCCCAAGATCCAAGACCATAAGTTTCACATCCCTCCAAAAGTAACAGTTCTTCATCGGCACCCCAATCCTTGTCATATATCGGAACGGAATTCTGCTCGATTACGTTGAAGGGGTGGGTAGGAGGGTGGTGATTGCCATTAGATTCCCCATTCTTGAAGCACTCTACGCATAAATCATATTCATTGCAGGCGCTGTGCGCGCATCGAATGCGGACCTATTTGGAACAGTGTTAGGACCAGACTCGGCTTAGATGGGGAAGACTTACGGTGTTTGTGATATCGGCAGAGCAGATCTCGCAGACGTACTTGACTCCTCCTTCGCCACCCCGCGTCGCGGTCTTCTTCCGGATGACGCCCATCTCAAATACGGACTCGGGACGGGACGAACGCCCAGGAAAGGGGGGGGGAGCGGTAAGGTCCTCCTTCTATCCCACTGGCTTGGCTCTTATGTAGGGCGCATTCGAAGCCTGTGCGGCTCTATAACTCGCTCGAGTTGAAGCCTTGTATGTGAAGTGCGGTTCGCGGGGCGACCGTAGGAGACTAGCGGTGAAGCAATTCGGATGCAGGTCGAGGTCGAGGGCCAGGTCGAGGTCGGAATTGTGACTTGGGCTCAGATTGTTAATATCAAGTCAAGGATGGTCAACCTGATGGAACTCTCCAGGTGACATCTTGAGCCGCGCCACGCTGCTCGGAGTTGATACCGTAAGCGCCGACTAGCTCCAAATGGTGCTGGTGGTGGGGGCCGGGGTCGGGGCCGGGGCCGGGCTGAAGTGTACGGAGTAAGCGAGCAGAGGAGTTCTAGATGTGTACAGTACAGTAGTAGAGTATGTACTCTTTCTCTGCGTGCTTGACTAATTATATAAGATGCATACTTTTAGATACAAATTAGAATCAAAAGTCCCCAAGGATAATACTCATTAGAGAAAAGAAAACCACCAAACAATCTCTCTCCTAGCAATACTCTCGACTAAGATAGGTATAGGGTACCGTAACCGTAGTGCCCGAGGCGAAATGCAATGAATATCACCAAGATTAAGATTCTTATTCTTGGACATATGACGTAGGTATGTATCTAGATCTAGATTATGTTAGGTGCTCACAGTAGAGTTACGGAAAACAGCTACAACTACAGTACACATAAGAATAAGAAAAAACACCCCCATAACTACCCCTACCCTGCCTGTCCTGCTCACCCCTACCCTCCCCTTTTCTAGAATTTCCTAGTCACGTGATCAGGTTGCTCACTCCCTCTCCCTGCCATTGTCCAAGCCAAAGACCCTGCCTGCCTGCCCGGCCCGGTCAATTTGGAGGCTGAGCTGAGCCACACCACCCACCACCACCACACCCACCGCAGAAGTCCCCTTCCCCTTCCCATCAACACGTCTCGACTGATCTCCTTTTACCTCGTCGTTATTTATTAAAATCCTTCCCTTCCTCCCTCGTATCTGCAATCTTTGCATTACATTACAACTGACCATATATCAACTGTCGACCCCAAAAACCCAAGATCCAGCAAGATCCAGCAAGAATCAACGCGGGCGTCTTCTTGTGGTTCGTAACCACTTCCTGCGGGGTTTCTTGCTTCACCGCACAAGTACAAGTACCTAGGTAGCGTAGCGATTACCAACATCTTATCACCTTCACACACCTCCGCTCCTCCTTTCCATAGCCTATTACGGCAGCATCAACATGTCTTGGAAAATCACCAAGAGTAAGTCTAGCATTGTCACGGTTTCCTTTTACCAATGCCATCGCGAGGCCTCCAGTCATTATCTGTTTCTGTGAAACCTTACTACAGTAGATGCGAGACTTGATGAGCTTAACATCTATTGTCCATTGTCCCGTTGAACCTCGATCTACTGACACACCTCCCTCTAGAGCTCAAGGAGACGCATCTGGGTCCTCTTGCCAATACCTTCTCTCGGACCCCCTCTTCGTCAACGCTCACTGGAGATAGTGCGAAAGACGAAAAAGCAAGCATCGCAAGTAGTACTGGCACTCCTACCCAAAACGACAATGGCATAGGCAAGTCTTGGACCTTTGCAAAGAGTAAAACCCCACATGCTAACAAGCCCAGCTGCATCCGAAATCATTGCAACACAACCTCCGGCGCAACCTCGACCAGGTATTCTCATCGTCACCCTCCATGAAGGCGCTGGTTTCTCCCTCCCCGAGCAATACAAGAACTCGCTTGCCTCTTCACATCAACAAAACTCTCTTTCGCAAGGCAATGGATTCGGAGTGGCTGGATCTGTCCGACCGGGCTCTTCACAACAAGGCATGGCAGGTTCATATGCGAGCAACGCGCGACCACAAACATCTGGTGGTGGAGGATTTGGTCCGGTACCTACAAATCATGGTCGAATCTCCTCCAAATATCTCCCCTATGCCCTCTTGGATTTCGATAAGTTGCAAGTGTTTGTAAACTCAGTTGCAGGATCCCCGGAGAACCCGCTGTGGGCCGGAGATAATACTGCCTACAAGTTCGATGTCTCTCGTGTAACTGAGCTTGCCGTTCATCTCTACTTACGTAATCCAAATGCCACTCCAGGATCCGGACGTAGTCAGGATATTTTCCTTGGTGTTACTCAGATCAAGCCTAGATTTGAAGAAGCTCGAAAATACACGGAAGACCCTAAGCTAGGGAAAAAGGACAAGGAGAAGGCATTGGCGGAATGGACGAACAAGGAAAAGGGTTTAGGTATGAGTGGCACAGAGTGGGTCGATGTCACATACGGCACAGGCAAGCTTCGCCTTGGTGTCGAGTATATCGAGAACAGAACAAGATCTTTGAAAATCGAGGATTTTGATCTTTTGAAGGTTGTTGGAAAGGGGAGTTTCGGAAAGGTCATGCAGGTCAAGAAGAAGGATACCCAACGAATCTATGCCCTCAAGACCATTCGAAAAGCTCACATCATCTCGCGGTCAGAAGTCGCCCATACGCTTGCAGAGCGATCGGTCCTTTCACAGATCAACAACCCCTTTATCGTGCCCCTCAAATTTACCTTTCAGTCACCTGAAAAGCTATATTTTGTCTTGGCATTCGTCAATGGAGGAGAGTTGTTTCATCATCTCCAGAAGGAGCAGCGGTTTGATATCAACCGATCAAGATTCTACACTGCTGAACTTCTCTGTGCTTTGGAATGTTTGCACGGCTTCAACGTCATCTACCGAGATCTGAAGCCCGAGAACATTCTTCTCGATTACTCTGGACACATTGCTCTATGTGATTTCGGTCTATGCAAACTGGATATGAAGGATGAAGATCGTACGAATACTTTCTGTGGTACCCCAGAATACCTCGCTCCAGAATTGCTACTGGGCCAAGGTTATACGAAAACTGTAGATTGGTGGACTCTTGGCGTCCTTCTCTACGAGATGTTAACTGGTCTGCCACCGTTCTATGATGAGAATACCAACGAGATGTATCGGAAAATCTTGTCCGAGCCACTTCACTTCCCTGGTCCGGAGATTGTTCCCCCATCTGCCAAGGACCTTCTCACCAAACTCTTGAACCGCAAGCCCGATCAACGATTAGGCGCTAATGGCGCCTCCGAGATTAAGGCTCACCCCTTTTTCCACAGCATTGACTGGCGAAAGCTTTTGCAGCGGAAGTATGAGCCAACTTTCAAACCCAACGTGGTGAGTGTATCTTTCCTTGCACAAAATGATCTATTACTGACGAGACCTAGACTGACGCTTTGGATACAAACAACTTTGACAAAGAGTTTACCCAAGAGGCACCCGCTGATTCGTACGTTGACGGCCCCGTGCTGTCCCAAACCATGCAACAGCAGTTCACAGGCTGGTCCTACAACCGACCTGTTGCTGGACTTGGTGATGGTGGCGGTAGTATTAAGGATCCATCGGCAATTGGCAGCGTTCAAGATAGATGAGCAGCTCGCTCGGACCCACGACATTTATGAAGGAACTTGATTTTTGAGAGTGTAGAGTTGACCGATGCGCGGGGTATTAAGGCTTGGCTTGTGCGCACGCTTTGCATTCGTCACACCTGCAAGGCGAATCGGATTCATGTAGCGTTTCAGACAGGAGAGCATGTCTATTTCCCAGTCATTGATGATTAAGGCGTTGACTGGGCTTCATTGTGGTATTTTTGCGGCGAATAGCCTAGTAACTTCCTCAGGTTGATGGAATTTAGCCTGGTTACATTGCAAGCAATCGAGATCGAGTTACATATAGAAAGAAGCGAAGATTCGTTAGCAGAGTCCCTTTTCGCCCGCGTATCAAGTTGTGAATGAGAACTTTCCTTCTTACAAGTAGCTTGATACTACTTTCTTATAAATATAAAGCATTTTAGGTTGAATGTGATTTATAGGCAGAGAGCGTGTTAGTAATGGTTCTGCGCGGATACACCTAGTACGGTACGGTTCATATACTTACCTAGGTAGGTATGTACAATGCTCAGTCATCAGACGGTCTCGCCCTCTGTTGACATACGATTAGAACAGCGCTAGAGGTGGGATGGGATGGGGACGAAACGTCATACGCGATACCACCCAAGTAACATATCATATGAGCCCAACCAGCCCTCGCCTTTACTCCTAACAGCTCGATACTTTTTGTATACCTCTACCAGATCTAGGATATCTTGATTGACCGGTACGTGAAGTTCCATCTCACCATTTCGTGTGAAGTCTCTATTGGGATACGGCATCTGCGGGGTTACGGAGTACATTTTGAAGAATTTGAATATTCCTCACCGGCTCGACCGCAGAAAGAAGAACCTTGATGTCGGATCCAATTGTGGAAATGGGAACCGATCTGCGCTGACCATTGATTCAAACACTGCAGAAATCGACTCGATACCTCTCACCGTCTTTAAGAAAATCTCAGTCGACCGACCGACCAGCCAAAAGCAAGCAACATCAAAACTATCTCCGCCCTTCCCGGCCTACAAAAATACCTCTGAGCCTCCCAAAACACATATCATAACCGTACGAAAATGACTCAAGCCGACAAGCTTCCCTCCTGGAGCGCCCTCCAAGCCCATCACGACAGCGTGGGCCGCTCTTTCGTCCTGAAGGAAGAATTCAAAAAGGACCCCGAACGTTTTGAGAAATTCTCCTTCAAGTTCCCAAACACATCCGATGGCTCCGAGGTCCTGTTTGATTTTTCCAAGAACCTGGTCAACGAAGAGACGCTCAAGATCTTGGTGCAAATTGCTAAGGAGTCTGGACTGGAAGAGCTCCGCGATAGCATGTTTAAGGGCGAGAAGATCAACTTTACGGAAGACCGCGCTGTGCTGCATGCTGCGCTGAGAAATGTTAGCAATGAGCCTATTGAGGTTGATGGACAAGATGTTATGCCAGGTGTAAATAAGGAGCTGGCGCATATGGAGGAGTTTAGTGAGGCTATTAGAAGTGGGGAGTGGAAGGGGTTTACGGGCAAGCCTCTGACTACTATTATTAACATTGGTATTGGTGGTTCTGATCTGTATGTTTTGCCACATTTATGCCTGATATATACTAATGTTCAACCAGTGGCCCGGTTATGGTTACGGAAGCTCTGAAATTCTATGGCGACCGCAAGCAGACTCTCCACTTTGTTTCCAACATTGATGGAACACATATGGCTGAGGCTCTCCGTGATTCCGACCCAGAAACCACGCTTTTCTTGGTTGCTTCCAAGACCTTTACCACTGCTGAAACAACTACCAATGCCAACTCTGCTAAGGACTGGTTCCTGGCTCAGACCGATGGCAAGGGCGAAATCGCCAAGCATTTCGTTGCTCTTTCTACCAATGAAGGCGAAGTTACTAAGTTTGGTATTGATGCTAAGAACATGTTTGGATTTGAGAGCTGGGTTGGTGGACGATACTCTGTCTGGTCTGCTATTGGTCTCAGTGTCGCCATCCACATTGGATTCAAGAACTTCAAGCAATTTTTAGAGGGTGCTCATGCTATGGACAAGCACTTCCGAGAGACACCTCTTGAGAAGAACATTCCCGTTCTTGGTGGACTTCTCAGTGTTTGGTACTCGGATTTCTTTGGTGCTCAAACTCATTTGGTGTCACCGTATGCCCCCTACTTTCCATCATTGACGATTTATATGCTGAATATCTTAGATTCGACCAATACCTACACCGCTTCCCAGCATACCTCCAACAACTCTCCATGGAGTCGAACGGAAAAGCAGTTGGCCGCGACAACAAATTCGTGAAATACACCACCGGACCCATCCTCTTCGGCGAGCCGGCCACCAACGCACAGCACTCCTTCTACCAATTGCTGCACCAAGGCACCAAGCTAATACCTACCGATTTCATCATGGCCGCCGAATCCCACAACCCAATCGACAACAACAAGCACCAAAAGATGCTGGCCTCCAACTTCTTTGCTCAGGCCGAGGCGCTTATGGTTGGTAAGGGTGATGAGCAACTCAAGGCTGAGAAGACACCTGAGCCACTCATGAAGCACAAGACCTTCTTGGGCAACCGACCTACAACTTCCATCCTGGCGCAAAAGATCACGCCTGGCACACTCGGTGCGCTGATCGTTTACTACGAGCATCTTACCTTTACCGAGGGTGCAATTTGGAACATCAACTCTTTTGATCAATGGGGTGTTGAGCTGGGCAAGAGTCTTGCCAAGAAGATCCAAGCTGAGCTTGATGAGCCAGGTGTCCCAAGTGGACATGATGCTTCTACTGGCGGTCTGATTGCAGCTTTCAAAGAGAAGTCAAAACTGTCCTGAGTTGGTAGCAAAATTGAATGATGGAATGGGGATCAAAATGGTTGTGAATAGGCTGAGACTGTGATGCCGTTTATAGAATGAATGAATAACGATACGTAACTTGTTCCATAAAGCGTCCAATTCAGTAGGGAGCGACAAGGAGTTAGTCCAGCCTTAACCTTTATACCGTTGCACGTGACCCAGCCTCGGCAGCAAATTCGTCGCGACTTACGAAGTACTTCGCGATCCTTCACAAAAGGTGTCCAGATCACTTCGACGCCAAAACATTGCGTCGGCGCTCCACAGCATGCGCATATGAATTTTCTCGACATTTCTGGCGTATGAGAAGGAGAAATACAATGGCGCGCGGAAGCTGGATCATTGCGATATTGGGAAGTGCCTGGTTGGGCATAGCAGTGCAGGCTGAGGACCATACCCAGATCCCACTTCCCAGCTATCATTATGGGGCGAGGATACCCGTTAGTTGTCTGAATAGGAGCATGTGAGTTTTCTTCTACGCTCGAGTATTAGGGGAAGAACGCGAGCTGATGGGTGGATGGATGAATAGTGACACGGGCGAGCATATGACAAATGAGAAGAACGAGCTGGAATATATACCCTTTCCTATTTGCAACGAGACGGGGAAGCCTTTAGAGTTGCAGTATGGAACCGAAGAAGGTGTGTTTAGTTTCTCCAGCTCTCTTTTTATACAAAGCAGAGCATAGGCTAACGAGTGGCATTTCCAGAAATGAACTGCACCATCCCCATGATATCAGACCCCTTCTTCCATTTACTCGAGTTCTACATCCACAACGACGCGCCCCTCTCCTGCCGCATCCC
>QGMG01000875.1:0-16278 GCA_007825325.1 Lachnellula cervina
CGTTTTTCGGGTGGGATGGCCAGTTTTTCGTCGATTAAGTGGTAGAGAAGTTTCAGGATTGCGAAGTTGGATGTTTTGCCTGTGTTGCCGAAGGAGACGAGGCCGTAGTTTAGGTCGGGGAATATAACTGTTGTGGGAGATCGATCAGTAGATTTCATCTGGAATACTGGAAGAGGAAGAGGTTTGGTCATAGAGTACTAAGAAGACTGACTGACTGACTACTTACCGACTTCTGCGCCGAAAGCTTCCATGCCGCCACTATGCCCAAAGTACTCGTATCCCTGGTACACGCCATTAAACCAGCCGAGAGAGTAAGAGTTGGGTCCAGTAAATGGTTTAGTGAGTAGTGACAGCTCTTCACTGGTTGGAAGAAGCATACGGGGAGTTTTCAGGGCTGCGTAGTCTGCTTTGGAAAGAGGTCCGGAAGTGGTTAAGAAGGCTCGGATCCATTTTGAATAGTCCAAGACGTTGGAAATCACGGCGCCTGCTCCAGAGACGATATGAAGGTCCATGTATGGAACGGGTTTGTACTTTTCTTCGTAGTAGACATAGCCTTGTGCAAGGGGCTCTGGAGCTGCTTGTGCGGTCTTTGTGTCAAAGTACTGTGTCTGGAGTTAGCAAGATGCAGCGTTCAAAACAGCAAGGAATGGATCATCATTAGATGACTACTCGAATATCTCAAGTCTTTATAACTTTAAGATACAAAGTAGACTCATTCTCGTTGACAAGAAGCGAATAGACATACCGTGGACTTCATCCCCAACGGCTCCCAAATATTCTCCCTCAAGAAATCACCAAGCCACACCCCCGTCAACGTCTCAACAACATAACTAACGGCAACAAACATCATATTACAATACTGAAACTTGGTCCTCAACGGCGCCGTAAGCGGCAAATGCCTCAAACTCCGCACCAAATCCCTCACCCCCCTCTTCTCACCCTTCTCATCCGTACCCCCATAACTGCCATCATGGGCCGGCATTCCAGTACGATGAGAAAGCGCGTCTTCAATTGTAACGTGCGTGGTGGAATACAGGTCTGGGAGCACGAAATCGTCCCGGATGAGGCTGGAGATCGGCGTGTCCCAGGACAGACCGCTGTGGTTGGATGAAGAGATCAGGAGGGACATGGCGGCGGCCGTGAAGGCTTTTGTGGTGCTGGCGCCGAAGAAGAGCGTTTCTGGCGTGACAGGTGTAGAGGGGAATACGGAGATGCCGTAGCCCTGGGAGGAATAATGAGTGCTATGCTTGTGATAGTTCATGCCAATTGAAACGCTTGAGATGCGATGAGACGGTTTGTAGTAGAGATGAAGGTTTGAAAACAAAAGCTGACCTCCGCCCACGTGTCATTGCCATCAACAACAGCGATTGAAACGCCAGGAACATGCCATAGCTTCAGTGTATCTTTGACTATTTCTGCAAATTTGGCATCAAAGGGACCGGTGGGTTTATTTTTCAATACATGTTCCTGCTCTGCACTATATGCCCAAGGCACTAATTGTAGCAATGCGGTCAACGCAAACATTTTGGAAAACATTTTGAGGGTCGTCATGGTTGAGCTAGGTCAATCCGCAAGTGTTCCTGGAGACAATGCTGAAGGGCGTGGCGATCAAAACTATTTGATTGCTGCCTGAAACTTTGAGAACGCGTTCCCAAGAAAACAGAGTCAAAAGTTAAAGCACGTTAGAAGCGGCTGATGTGACGCCTCATACCTACAATGCATACGTGCAGCCCATCTTACTTGGCTGACAAGAAATACAGCATCATTTCTTAGATAGGTTAATATTAGTCTACCCTATGTTACTACGTATGGTACGAAGTAGCCTATGGCAGATCTGCGACAGCCTCACCTGATGCGGCGACTGCGCTCTTCATAGTTAATGTCTTACAAGGTCCTGTGCAGCAATGCGGCACGTGATTCTGACTGTCTTCGTCCAATCCATCCACCAAAGATCCAGCATACTATGCTTTCCAATGGGCTGAGAAGCAAGAGTATGTTCAGGTTGTGTTAGATCCCATGTATTCCGGATATTAATTTCTTCTATTCCTCCCCTCATAGTTCTTCTTCCTCTTCCGTCTTCATGGCGGGCTCTGGAAGAGGTGCGTGGGCTGCTTCAGCGGCGGCGAGAACATCCCCACCTCCGCTGAGACCCAAACCTAATCGCTTCTGTATAGTTTCGTTATCCGTGTCGTATAAGCTGGCCCGATGCTTCTTAAGCGGACTACCGACGACACTATCATCAAGCAAGCCTGCGCCAAATACACTGTTTGACAGTGTTTGGTTGGCTGTAGGTGCTGGGTCTACATCCGCGGGGGGAGTTGCGCCGACGGAGGTGGTGCCGATTGACGCAGGGGACTTCCTTGAATTTGAATTCAGCGGCTCTGCAGAGTGCTGTCGCTTGAGCTGTGATTTAATTAGAATTAATCATGCCTGAAAGAATTAACAGACTTGCCTTAATTCGTCCCACACCGTCTGCGAGTTCTCCCGTATATTTGGCATCTTCAGGGCTTAGCAGCGTCTTGACATCTTTGTCATCGACATCATCCATCTTGCCAACAATCTCAGAATCTTCATCATCTTCGTCACTGTCTTCTTCCATGGCTCCAATGCTTCCATTGCTCTTCTTTCTAGCCTTGTTTCGCCTGGTGGAACCGTCATTATCTCTGAATGAGGAAAACCCAACAGTTCCGCCAGGCTTTAAGGGAGCAAGGTTGGAAAAGTCAAGCTGAGCTGAGCGTCTCTTGGTAGGCCCTGTAGTTCCCTTTTGCTGTTTGGATTTCAGGATGCCCATCTTTTGAAGTTGTCCTTGTGAAAGGTGTTAGAAATGCACTCGAAGTAGAGGGCTGGGAACTTACTTTCGCCTCTATAGAAGAAAGTAAACACCGCAAAAGGCTTCTCTGGTCCATCTATTCCTGTGACTGTTTGTGTACTAATCGATTTTGGATCCAGAGTCTTTGGTTTAGCAAAGCTCGTGGTATGATCGACATCGGCCCCGTCACCACCTTCATTATTACCATCCTTGCCCTCGTCATCATCATGGGCGTCAAACTGTGGGGAGTACTCTCCTCTCTTGATTTCTCCAGATGCTAGAACACGGAACATGGCGACCTTGATTTGGCCAGCAGCCTCTGGTAGATCATCATCGTCCGAGTCGGAGCTGAAGGAGTCCTCATCATCGGATAGTTTCTCGATTGGTGAAGACGCATCTGCCCCGTACCTTAACACACTCCGTGAGTCCGAAGGTTTTCTCGTTCCCGACATCGCATTAGCAAGATCATCATCGCTGCCATTTTCTTCCTTCTTGCGCCGACGGCGTTTCTCGAACTTTTGTCTACGTTTCTCGAGCTTCGCCGCAGCATCTTGGCCATCTAGATCAAGTCCATTCAGCCATCGCTCTAACCCCACTTCACGGAAGAGGAATTCTCTCTCCGCTAGTCCACCGCCTTCTGAATCTGGTACCTGGACCCAACGCGAATTGACCCAAGTCTCCTCGCCGGGACGTAGTAGAGTAGCAACCTCTTCCTTTATACGACCATCAAAGTAGATATAAGCAGCAATGGTCTCGTTCTCGGACTTCGTGATAGGCACGTAGGGACCAACAGAACCAATATATGTGCCTCGCTGGGAGGTAGTGCCAGGCAGGCCAGCGACTGTTTGAGGCTGAGGGTGCGGATTCTCTGGGGTAGACTTCGGTGTCGAGTACGGGACGCCCAGGCCGGGTGTGAGGAGAGTTATCGAGATGGCAAACTTGGAGGGCTCGGGCTTATTCGAGGCTGGATCTTGGGAAATCTTTGGCTTCGGTACTGGGATGTACGTATTGACGCGTGAGACTCTGGATTGCTTCTGCACTGAGTATTCTGGCAGTGGGGCGCCTTCCGCGTGGACGCTCACAGCGATGCCCTTGAAGCAAGGCATTCTGCTTCAAGATTGTGCTGTAGCAACCGAAGCTGCCCAGCGGACGTGAGTATGCAGTTTTCGAGGATGCGCTTTTCGTAGATTGTAGATTCGTGAGCTGTCGAAGGGAGGTTTTGTGGTTCTACGTGTACCGATACAGTACCTTGGTTAGGTTGTAGTAGACAGATGCGGGAAGAGGCTGAACGGTAGCGAGGCAGCAACTCGAGGGAGTGGCAGAGCGGATATGACAGAGGCTGAAATAAATTGAACACAGTATGTATCTTGAACTCCAAATTGCAGTAGTCCCCAGACCCAAGAATCTACAGATTTCCGCTTCAGTATGCGAATGTTAGGGCGGGCAGGGCAGGGGAGGTGCGGAGGAGGTTGAAGTTATGAGCTGCCTTGGTAAAATAGAACAAAGCCGCGCCTTGTCGATAGCCAAGCAGTACGAGTAAATCTTGCCGCAACCCCCGGTGAATTATTGATATCAAATACAATACTTTCCTACGTACCTTAGATCAACCTTAGATATGTAGATTTGTGAAAGGGTTTCATGCTAGATCGTTATTTGCAGTGGTCAGGTTCACAAGTAAGTCATTCGATGTTTCATAATCTCGAAATGTTTTTTTTATTTCATGTAGTTACGAGGGTTTAATCATCCGGAGGTACAGTAAAGCACGATGCCACTAGCATCTCGGCAGGTGATCCTATTCTATGACTACTGCCAACTACCACTTCTTCGCCGGCCCAGTTCATGTAACACCATAAAGAGGGAACAGTTGTCTCATGAGCGTGATGTGCTGGTCAGCTCTGGAAAGACCGGTCTAGTTTGTCATGAACCCCGTTGCCTGTCGCCTTGGTGTTACCGCCGCCCGGGCTGATGAAACCTCCAGTATTCGCCCACTGCATCTTCAAAGCCCATTCCCCGTTGTCAGAGCGAGCGTAGCATGTAACTTCGAGATGTTTTAGTCTCTTTTCTTCCAAGCCGTGGTGTTTTTCTGTTCTGTATGACCCAGTTAGCATTTGTACAGCGACAGAGCATCTATAATCATGTAATGAGACAAAGCGGTTTATGGTCTCAGACTGTTGAGCTTGATTTAATTGGTTGGTTCAGCATAATTTCCTAAGCTGGCCGTTCTTAAGGCATAAGAGTTGTCATCAGAGAAGCTTGAAGGAGAGGGGGAAAAAGAGCTGATTGACCGTACCAGAAGTGTGCCTGTTGGAGCGGGATTCGTTAGCATATCATAGCTCGATGGGTAGCAACAGGAGCCAGGTCAAGGTAAGGCGTGAATGCGTCCTTTTGGTGCATGTAAAGAGTCATTGTGTGTTGGTAACTTTATGTTGGCAATGGAAGGAGGAAGAAAATTCAAGGTAGGGAAGGGAATGAAATTTGCTTTTGAGTCAATTTATTCTGCTATCGCGCTAAGCTACTTTAGCGAGACCCTCCTGGGCAACCAGAAACGACCCCGCCACGCCTTCATAAACACCATCGCAGCAGAAGCATCTCGGACTCAGGAATCTCACCAAGAAGACTCGAAATACTTCGTCAATATGGCAAGTAAGTACATTGCCCTCCTCGTTTTTACGCTGTCATACCATACCGTTATACTATAAAGCTCTCTACTAGCACCTGGAAACCATTGCTAACTCATCCTTTCAGACTTTTTAGAAGTCGCGCGTACGTGGAACACCCCTTCCCAAGGCTTCCAAATCTCTGTTTGCATTGTCAGATTGCACTTGAAGCATTCCGCAGATGTTGCGAGCCGATATTCGTATACCCCTCCGCCAGAACAAGGCTGATACTACCCCGCAGAGCAATTCACCCAGTTCTATTACAACCAGTTCGATCAGGACAGGAAGCAGTTGGTTCCTCTCTATGTGAGTGCCAAAATGGGATCCCTTGACGACAACGCTAATACACACATAGCGTGAAAACTCCATGTTGACCTTCGAGTCGGCCTCGGTGCAAGGCGCAACTGGTATTGTGGAGAAACTTGCAGTAAGAGGGCTTGAGTTTCTGCACTGTTATATGTTTGTTGACCTCATTTATAGGGACTGCCCTTCGCGAAGTACAGCACAAGGTCGCGACACTCGATGCGCAACCCAGCGGAGAGTCCCAAGGCATTCTGATCCTTGTAACTGGTGCGCTCCTGGTACGTCTTACCCGAGTCCTGGTTCGGTGAACTAAGAAGGTTGCTAACCTATATCATCAACTAGGTCGACGAGGAACAAAGACCCATGAGCTACAGCCAGACATTCCAGCTCCTTCCCGATGGTGCTGGCAGCTTCTACATTTTCAACGACATCTTCAAGCTTGTTTACGGATGAGCTCGCCACGATCTGTACGAACGATGTGTTGATACATAAGGAGTAGAGGCTCAGAGGATGGTTTGCTCTTTGTTTGCAAGCATTATACCTGCTTTCTAGAGAGAGAAATTCTGCGAGAGGACATACAATGGACATTGGAATGATTTTCGTATTTCTCAATTCTTCGGCGGCGATTCCATCGATGGAATATGTCCAATGTAAGGCAATGAAATATTATACCGTGACGCGTCCCGGCTGAGACTACGATATTGAAAGTGCAGCATGGGCCTACCTGTTCAATTACGAATATTCCAGGCTTCCGAATAACGACCTCAATGAATCCCTTGAGAGAGCTCCTTTCATAAATGGTAATGACTCTTTTATCTTGCCAGAACCAATCACAATAATGATTTTATTTTGCAAGATTATATTCCTCGATTGAAACTCCTGTTCATCTAATCAAAATTACAAGTACCAAATTAACGTGTTGCCTACCCCTACCTGACACTACACTTTAACCCCCCCCCCATACAATCGCTTAGTCATCTTGACAAGCCTCGTGGCGTGGCGTGGCTTATAGCTTCGAGTAACCTTGCGAACAGATCAACAAAACCGCAACCCCCCAATCCACCTACTCCATCACCATTTCCGCACACGCACACGCAATCCCGAACCTCTATACCTTTAAGAATCGCGCATAATACCAATAATCCAAGCCCTCCGGCTGTTAAGAAACTGCTAAGAAGCCTCGGCACCCGAACACCCTATATCGACTGATTTAGAGCCGCAAACATGACGATCGCAGAAGAATTCGCGACGAGGAATTTCAGTAGGTGTTCTCTGTCTAGGGCTCAGCTTCGAAGGCGAGAATGGCTAACTATGGACGGCAGGTATTTATGGACAATGGTAAGCCAGCAACTTTTGTGTTTCGTTTAGGCATATGGAGCTTGGGTGGCAGCCTACCATTCATGCTGGGTTTCCATGAAGCTTCGCAGATGGTAGCAGATGCTTAGGTAGAGCTTTATCAGACTACTAGGTGATAGACTGTGATCAGACTGTTTGGAAACACTACACTAATAGAGAGCTAGCGATGGCAAGCTCGGAATCCATTGACACATTGCTAACATTGAGGGTGACGGCAGGACCGGAGTGATATGCATATTCCTATGTTTCGCGCTCGGAATCTCGCATCTCTTCCACGTTAGCATCATGATTCTCTTCGGAGCTATATGCCTGTATGCCTTCCTCCCTACCCCCACCTCTACAAGTATACGCCCTAGCTAACAAGCTATGGTTGCAGTGCAAGCTCATTCCTCATCATCTTCATCGAGATCCCGCTGCTCCTTCGCATCTGCCCCACGTCCGCGAAATTCGACACCTTCATGCGCCGCTTCACCACCAACTATATGCGCGCTGGTATCTACCTGGTGATGGGCATTATCCAATGGCTTAGCATTATCAAAGAGGCATCCAGCTTGATTGCCGCTGCTGTGATGCTGACTGTTGCAGCTGGGTTTTATGCTCTGGCGGGTGTGAAGGGTCAGGGTTTTGTGGGAAGCAAGACGCTTGGAGGGCAGGGTGTTGCGCAGATGATTATCTAAGGAGGTGACAGAGGTGGTGAGCAGACGCTAGTGGAGGAACAAGGGGAGATCGTGATATAACTTTGGACGAAACTGGAGGACTTGACTGGATGAGCGACATTGCTTCCAATGAGGCAAGGATTAGAAAATGGAGCAAGCATGCGAATTGGGGTACGGCGTTATGGACTCCAGCGGCTGGTTGAGCTGGCTGTATTACGAACTTATCTATCGCGTTGGGGGCTGAGCAATTGTACTTTTATGTCTCGATCTCGGTTTCCATTTGCCGTTCATTTGCCGTTGGCGACGACTGCTTGTGTATTTGGATTCTCGGACCGTTGCTTAGGGATGGAGTTATTGCCCCAAATCAAGTGCTGATTTAGTCACGAGCTTTCCTGAACGCCCTTGTCCAAAACCAACGTCACTCAGAGACATGCCCAGGTCACTGCATGGGCCAATTCGCGGGGAAGGCCTGAATACTGTAGTTGGGAGGAGGTGCGGTACAGTAGGTGGCACTAAACTACTGCAGCTTCATGACACCACCACGTGAACGTTGAATACTTTCCATGGCTTTGGCATAGCAAAGCATATCAGAGGATGGTGACGGTAACGCCAAACGTTTGGGACTTTGTCTCATGCGGAGGCGGGACAGGAGGAGGAGTTTCTGTTGAGAGACGTGCAGTTTGTCTTTGACGATTCCTCCTGTATCCAACTTAGGTACATGTATACAATCGTAATAACTTGCATCTTGAAATGGAACCCCTCTTTCAATACCGGTATTATTGCCCTCTACCCGTGCACTTAGAGGCGTCCGTCGCCGTCGATCACGATCACGACGTTCTGGAGCCGAGCCTCTGGGCCGGCCCTGGGGGCATCTGGTGGGGCAGCTTAAAAGGCGCACATGCCCCCTGTAAAAGTCAGCTCTTTGGCGTGACCTATCACCATGAGGCATTTTCTTTCAGGGGAACGGTGAGTGGGTGGTAGAACGGACCTCTCGCATTGCAGCGATGAACGAAGAGCATCAATCAATATTGTACTTGGCGTTGTCTTGACCATCGAATCGAATTGAATTGAACCTGCTGTTGCCGAGTTGCGTGTTGAATGAACGAACACTTGCACTTGATGTATGCTTGAACCAGGATTTATTGTGGAATTGGCGCTGTTCCCAATGGTTGCCCATCTCGCTCTTGCAAGTTGATGCCGCAGCATGACGGAAGTCTTGTTTTAGCGTGTTGAGCAGTACTGTATGAGGAACGTGAGCATGAGACCGCACCGCTTCTTCCACTGCCACTACTTCCCTTCCCTTCCTCGGCCTTGTAAAACTCTTCTTTCTTCTGTCGTACAGCTTCAGATAATCCCTCCTGACAGCTTCGATGGTTGACCTTTGAAGATCACCCCTTTTGATACTCCTAAATAACAGTAAGTAAGTTTGCATTCATCCTCAACCCATTATTGTTTCCCTTGAGCCGTTGTTGGGCTTCGGTTCAAGCCGTTTTGGGTCACCACGCCTTCATAATTCGAGCAGTCAGGTATTACAGAGCTGCTTGCAGCTTCTGAATTCTCCGTTTTACCCATTGGATTGCATGGTCGGAACGTTGGCGGCGTGGCTCCTGCGAGTGGATAACATCTGCAGTGCATCCTTGGAACATCACAATTCTTTGCAAAGCCCTTCTATTTACCCTCAAACCCCTCCAGGTCTGACTGTTGCATGACTCAATTCGGATTTTACACTCTCACCTGGCAGAATAACTAACAGAGAACCCAGACAAGCAAACCATTGACTTTTTTCCCAACCGAGCCTCGAATTATACACAACATGTCGACAGCAGTTCCTCAAGTACCTCCTCGTCCTACACGGGCCCAGAACCAAGCCTCGGGCAGCTCAAGTTCTCTTGGCAGTGACATCCCCAAGATCCCACCTCGTCCTGCCAACCGTCGTCTTGACCGTTCGGCTTCGCCATCGAGAGAGAGCTTTGCTCGATCTCCTCTGAACGAAACTCCATTCCAGGGACATAACGGCAGCCTTCCCAGATCTTCCCTGGGCGAACACATCCACAACGATTCTGGCGATGACTCTGGAGCGGATCTGCCACTCCGCCCCTCGAGCGTTGCCCTCCCTTCCATTGGACAGGAAGGAAACGAATATGCGGAGGTATTCGAAGCTCCGAAAGAGCATGCCACATCAAGTACAGAAACACGAAATATAGCCAATGACCTTCAGCTTCACGCTCCGAAGCCATCTCTGCCAACTTCAAGCGCCAAGCAGAGGGTCTCACAGGTGACCCGTACCGACTCCGACAAAGCAGCTTCTTTCGGCATCGGGAAAGCTGGCAGTGACGACAGGGATCCATCTTCGCGTGCTTTGAAGTCAAAGACCAGCTTTGCTAGTCAAGCTTCCAATGACACTGAACGCCCTTCATCGAGTCTCGAGAGCGACCACGGCATCCCTGAAATCGGTCAACGCGTGCCAATGTATCCTGATGCGGGTGATGTGCAAGCTCCTTCGCCAGCTCCATTCGCAGCTCCCTATGCGCCAGGTATTGGATTCCACAACGACGGCTCAAAACCGAGACACCACGCCCGCAAAACTAGTGCTCGTGAGCATGATATGCCACTAGAAGCTTACGGTAGGCATGGTCACCAGGTCCTTCCTCACGATCGTTTTGAGAGAGCATACTACGAGAAACACCCAGAACTGTTTAAGAAGGAGCTTGGTCAATACGGGGAAGGGAAGCCGGAGTGGGCTATGAGTAGTGATGATTTGAACAAAATCGTGCGGGATACAGCTAGTAGGGGTTCTGGACTTGGTAAGGATTACAGTTGTGCTATTTGCACATAAACTACCCGAGTAATCTAATATAATCTAGGGACGTCCGGTGCAATCGGAACGCCAAATGAACAAGTCGGATTCCAAGCATCTGAGGAATACACTTCCCGTATGTCTTCTCCTCGCCCGCAATCATCGGGACTTCAACTTGCCCATTCAAATACGTCCCAGACGCATGTTGATTCACCCCTGAGGAAGACATCATTTCCTGCAGATACCCAGGACAAGATGGAGTTTGAAGGCACACTCTCTCGAAGCCTCCAGGCACCCTCAGACACTGCCCTTGAGAGTGAGCTTGACGATGATGATGTGATTCACGTAGATACTGCACGCCGTACTAGCCGTATCTACGGGGGCGAGTCTCTTCCCCAGTCAAACGAGGAACTTGGAACCCCTGGCCAGCCACATGAAGAGGCCACTGGTTATGATGAAGGATACAGTGCTCCCATTTTGGCCTCTGATGAGGTTGCAAAGGAACCCTTTGGCTATGAGCTTCAAGCCGCTGTTTCTCCCCTTCGCGAGCGTAGAAATAGCCAGGATTATAGCTTTTACCAGCAAAAATCCGCTAGCCAAACGAGTTTGTCTGGAAGCAGGCCCACGAGCCGACCCGGAAGCATTCATGGAAGCGTGCCTGGCATTCAATTCCCTTCTTCTACGAAATTGGAGGATTTGGAGGAGTACGAGCCACTGTTCCCCGAGGACGAGAAGAATGCTGGCGTGCAAAAGCCATTGACTGCCGCAGATAGATTGAAGCGACCTGAACTGAAGAACCGTAAATTTCCCAGCCAGGATATCTGGGAGGATACCCCAAATAGCTTGCAATATACCGCTACCGTTTCTACGCCGCAATTGCCAGAAGAAGCCGAGACTGCCAAGGCTAAAGAACCCGAGGAGACTCCGGAGCAAGCATTCGCGAGACGACAAGAGGAGCTCGCAGAAAGCGAATCTAGTGGAGCAGAAAGTTTCTTACATCAGGAGATGAAAAAGCCATGGTCAAATAAGGCTCACCTCGATTCCGATACGAGGCCAGGCATGAAGCAAAGATTCCCGAGTCGAGATATCTGGGAAGATACTCCTGACAGCTTGCAATTACAGACAACTGTAGCCGGACCACAATCTCCTGAAAAAGAAGTCCTCGCGACCCCCGACGAGCGTCCTACAACTGGTGCCGTAGCATATCACCAAGAAAAGGCTGCCGCTGGCCTCCCACTTGGAAGAGAAGAAGGCCGTGCTACTACAGGTATCGGGGCTCTTATGAAGCCATCAATCCCAGCCCGCCCAGCCAAGTCGAAATTGTCACAATCGCCAGACAGTGTTGGTGATGCCCAGCCTGCAGTTCCGGAACGACCATCTAGAAAGTCAGCATCGGCAGACGCCGCTACACCCCCAGTGCCAATCAAAACAAAACCCCAAGTGCCTGCTCGACCCTCCAAGCCTATATCGCGTGATTCGGGAGAAAATGTTCCCCTATCCCAAGTACCATCAAATTCTTCTGCAAAATCTGTCGGATCGGATCAAGGTGCCGCCGCTGCAGCCAAACCAAAACCACCAGTTCCTGCGAGACCAGTTGGGAGTAAAATTGCCGCTCTCCAGGGTGGCTTCATGGCAGACTTAAATAAACGTCTGCAACTTGGTGCCCAGCCTCCTAAGAAAGAAGAGGTTGTGGCGGAAGAGCCTGAAGAGATCAAGGAGAAGGCACCATTAGCTGATGCTCGAAAAGGCAGAGCACGTGGTCCAGCACGAAGGGCACCGGCTAAGAGCCCAGCACCAGCCAGCGACGCCACAGAGAAATCTACCGTTCTAGGCTTTTCCTTACCTCAGACTGTGTGGCACATTGATCCGGAAGAGGACCTAGTACGCATTGATGCCCCGAAGGAAATAACGACTGCGTCGACTCCCACGAAGGATGTGCAGACGAAAACCCCAACACTTGCAGCCAACATTTCAGGTGAGGCATTACATGACATTCCAGGTGCTGAGCATATTCCAGCATCCATCACAGATTCTTCGTCGATCGAATCCGCTCTTGCTGGGACGGTTGAGGAAGCAAAGAAAGCTACGATTCCGACTGTGATCAGTGGTAATGGTCACGAGCTTGAGCAGAAATCAAGCGAGGAGCCAGCAGTTGAGACTACGTTGGAGTCAGCTGAAGAAAACGATCTTTCTGGGTCGACTGCCACTTTGAAGGCCGAGACTGAATCAGAGACTGTAGAGTAGATTATAGCAGATAGCGGTGTTAACTTCGGGTCAGTATTAGTCTGAGAACAGACAGACGAACAAATGCATTACGTTTATTACCTTTTGTTTGGAAGCACTTTAAAAATACAAGCCTGGAGGTTACCATGGTTCCTAAGTGGGAACTAGTGTATTAGCAGAGCCGCAGTTTGGCTTCACTACTTCTGTGTGACAGATGAGATTTTCTGAGCTATTATTACATCGGGTTAAATTTTACGGCTTTTAAAGCTACTAAAATTCCTCCCGCTCACACAAGTTTAATCCCTTTCTTTTTCTCCTCTTCTTACTTCGTTCGTTACAACATGGTACATCATGTAGGATAGCATTCCGAGAAATTATTCTAGCGCCAACAATATTTTTATAAAGTCCAACAGCCCTTAAAGTCCCGTTGTACAATACTTGAGGTGCGCTACAATATCATAAATTTTACATGCAAATAGCTGACGAAAATAGCACTGCTATTCTCCACGTTTTCGAGCAACCCCACAACGCAGCACACCTCAACCCAAGATGGGACGTCATTATCATCGTCTTATCCGACTAGGAGATTCATGGCTCAAGACCTTCCTACTGCAACCCTCGCCTCTCGTCCTCATTTTCCTCTTCATCGCAGCATGCCAGACCGCATCGTTACCCCATAGCCGAAACCAAGCTCACCAACTCGCTGGCCGAGATACAACAGATGACCCAGATGGTATAAACGCCCCATCGGAACACAGGTTCAAGACTGTTCCTGAGCCTGGAATGCCCGGCGATGTCGATTTCCGCATCTTGGCAGCACAAAATACAAGTTCTTACGACGATACGACGGGTTCTTTGAATATAGATGGGGATAAATTGTCTAGGGCTCTGAGCCAGATGTTTCAGGCAAGACATGGCCTTGGGAATGGGTATATTTCTGCCGAGGTGCCGTTCATGGGGCCTTTCTTTGAGGTGGATAGGAATCAAACGCATAAGCATGGCAACGTGACGACTTCGTGGCCGCAGAAGAGTCAGAGACTTGCTTTTTCGGGGCTCGCTGGGTTTTACGATTGCCAAAATGATGTTGGCGGAACGAATTATCCGGAACTTAACGATAGGGGTTGCGAGAGTATCATCTCGGGGATTCCTTACTTCTATGCGATACATTTACGGGTTGCGGGTCAGACTCTAAATGCGACAGTGGATGAAGCGGATATTACCAACTATACGACTACGCTCAGTATGAGGGATGGGCTGAGAACATGGAAGTACACCTGGTCGCCAAAAGATACCAATGTCTCTTTTGACTGCGAGTATACGGCTCTGGCTGATAGAGCGAGGCCAAATGTGGCTGCTACACAGGTGCGAGTTACTCCTCGTGGAGGCAATGTGAATGCCAGCATAATCGATAAGCTCGATGGACGAAGTGCAGTACGCTCGAGCCTGGTTAAAAAGGGGATGGATAATGACTCGAGTATTTACGTTGCAAATCACGCAAATGGACGGCCTGAAATGAAAGCATGGATGTTCTCCAAAATGAATATATCCGGCACTAACGGATCTTCACGACGAGAATCTTTGTTCCTAGATGATAGCAACGATATGTCCATTGGGCAAGAATGGGACATCAGCTTCTTTGATGGCGAGCCTGTCGTCTTTACTAAATTCGTTGGTGTGGCGGACTCCAATCATTTCAGCAATGCTGAACAAACAGCCCGCAACAACTCGGCAACAGCACACGATGATGGCTGGGACCAGATTTTGTCTGAGCATACTCAGGCATGGAACGAACTTATGGAGCCTAGACTTATTACTAGCTACCGGGATCCAACGACTGGTGCTCTCCCCGATGATCATCTCATTGAAATCCTCCAGGCCGACGCCATAGCCAGCCGCTTCTTCCTCTTCCAGAATCTGCTTCCAGACGATGGCTCGGGTCTCAACGATAACGGCGTTGCCGTTGGTGGTATTGCTTCCGAAAACTACGGAGGAATGGTGTTTTGGGATATGGACACGTGGTAGGCTTATTTTCATACAAAATATCAAAATTTCCTGTGAGAGTTAAAGAGCCAGGAGCTGTTCTAGGACCCCATATGCTAGCTCCCGGGCTCTTTGGCACTCCCCAGGCACTTTACTTGACTATGCTAATTCGTTGGGACAGGATGCACCCTCCAGCAGCCCTCACGAACCCAGACTACACCGTCGGCATGATAAACTTTCGCCTATCGCAGTTTCCGCAAGCGCTACGCAATGCACAAGAAGATTACGTGCAGGACAAGTATAAGTTTAGTAATGACAGCGCGTTATATCCTTGGACTACGGGAGCGTGGGGAAATGCTACTGGGACAGGGCCGGTGCTTGATTACGAGTATCATGTCAATACGGATATTGCTTTGGAAATGTTCCAGCATCTGGCTTTTTCCGGCGATGAGAGACTGTTTAAGGAGAAGCATTGGCCTGTGGTGATGGGGATTGCGAAGTCCATGACTACGCTTTTGCAGCCTGATGGCGGGAAATGGTCACTTAGGAATATGACGGATCCGGACGAGTTCGCAGTATGTACTCTTCTCCAGTTGCTCAATTTGTATAAACTAATATGCCGTTTAGAATCACGTCGATAATGGAGCCTTTACGCTCGCATCCATTGCGAGACTCCTCGATTTGGTCATCAGCTACCAAGAGGCGAACGATATTCTAGTCAACGAAACCTGGAGGGATATGGCTGACAATGTCAACATTCCCAAAGCGGACTCTGGCATCACTCTGGAATTCGAAAATATGCCGAATAATGTGAACATCAAGCAAGCAGATGTCAATCTCATAAATCTCTTGAACCCAAAATGGTACGATCTCAAAACAGCCCAGTTAAACCACGCCTACTATATCCAAAAGGAATCCCCCGACGGCCCCGCCATGACCAACGCCATCAACGCCATCAACGAGAACCAAATTGCTAGTTCCGGCTGCGGTGCTTTCCCCCGCCACATAGAAGCACTCATCCCCAACCTGCGCGGCCCCTGGATGCAGATGTCCGAGCAAGTAATCGACGACCAGAACGACAACGGCGGCTACCCACCCGCCTTCCCCTTCCTCACAGGCCACGGCGGAAACGCCATGATCGTACCCCTAGGCTACCTAGGCCTAAAAATGTACGAAGCCGACCTCACCATCCGCCCCGCCCTCCCCGCTCCCCTGCAATATCTCAGCATCCCCGACTTCTACTTCAACGGCAACCGCATCCGCGCCCAAATGAACACCACGCACACCACTCTCACGCGCCTGCCCCCATCAACGTATCCGGCGTCTTCGACCTCTATCCCAACGCGCCCATGCCGTTCATACTCCAAAGCCGGACCACCGCGCCCTCACACACCATCCACACCACGCGCTACCAATTCCACATGCACGAAACCGTCGTCGTGCCGAACGACATGTACTGGCAGCGTCTCTCGACACCGCACAACATCCTGCAATGCC
>QGMG01000876.1:0-16278 GCA_007825325.1 Lachnellula cervina
ACGCTGCGCGGGCCCCCCTCCTCCCCCTACTCCGCCGGCATCTACCACGGCCGCATCGTGCTACCCGCCGAGTACCCGCTGCGCCCGCCCTCCTTCCGCTTCCTCACCCCGTCGGGTCGCTTCGAGGCGAACCGCCAAATCTGTCTGAGTATCAGCGGGCACCATGAGGAGTCGTGGCAGCCGGCTTGGGGGATCCGAACGGCGCTCGTGGCGCTGAGGGCGTTTATGGAGACGGATGCGAAGGGGCAGCTTGGGGGCGTGGAGATGAGTGATAGGGAGAGGGGGAGGATTGCGAAGGAGACGCCTGCGTGGAGGTGTAGCGGGTGTGGGGGGCGGAGTAACGGGGAGATTCTGGCGGAATGCGAGGAGGCTTTTAGGGCGAAGGAACGCGAGGATGGGGAGAAGGGGGAGATGAAGTAGAAGTGCCGAGGGAGTTGCAGATGGGGTTTAAGGATGAGATGGGCAAGGGGAAGGAAACGAAGAGGGAAGCGGATACGGAGGAAGCGGAGTTGGCGGAGGGCTTTGTGAGGACTGCTGCTGTGGCGCCGGTGGATGAGCCTACGCAGCCTGTGGTGGAAGCGGCACGCATACCTCCACCTACACCTACTACCCAGGAACCCCGGACATCGCATCCGGCACCTCATACCCCGTATCGTGCGCCCGCGCCTACGCCTCAGCAAATAGCTCCACCACCGCAAGCACAGCCTACACAGACACGGTCGAACGATGGTGTTCCCCTGTGGATAGACAGGGCGATTGCAGGCGTTGTGGTTTTATTAGTAGCTATGGTTTTGAAACTGCTGCTTGGGTTGTAAAATTGACGCTTGCTCTGGGAGGCTTGTCTATACGTCTTTGGTGTTGGGGTAGTTTGGTCTGCTTTGGCGTTTGGGAATGAGGAGTGCGTGTATACGGGGGAGGGTTAGTTGAGATTGATTGGTTGATTGATTGATTGATACCATAAACATGAACATGAACTATGGCTCGAGCAGTTGTTGGTAAAGTGTTTGTGAAGCATACACCAGTGCTAATAACGGAAGTGCGGATTCGTTTTCTCCTTTTATGGGTATTTACGCCGTTCCCTTATCCTCATCTCTATACTTGCAACAGATTATATGGTATCTCTATTCACAGTCTCACTCTCCGCTATCCCATCCCACCCCCTCCCGTCCCGTCTATCAGTCTAATCCCCCACCACCCGCCTTTCTCTCTTTCTTTCCCCTTCCAACCCGTCTTCTTATAAGCGTTAGAATTGTCCTTTTGCTTCTGTTTTTTCTTTTCTATATATAGGTACATATTTACCTATCCTTCCAACCCGCCATTATACGATTCTCCCAGTACCGGTAGGAAGGAAAACGTCAAAGCATTATGGTGAAGATAGTAAGGAAGAGGTGTGATAGAATCAGAAGAGGGGGTTTGAATTATATAGTATATATATATAAATACAGCTGGTATTTTTAGGGAATAGTAAGAAGAAAGAAAAGGTTGATAGAGACAAGGCTTTAGATATTAAAAATAAAAGGGTTATTCTTCGTGCTTGTCTAGATAGATATAAGAGTTCTTAGTAGAAGCATAAAAGGAAGAGAAGGGGCGCTGGAGGGAGCATATAGAAGAGATGCTTGTTTTTCTTTGCTCTTTGGTTTTTATACTCTATACGCTGTACTGCGTAAAGGATTTAGATATAGATCTAATAAGATATGAGATAGTAAAAGAAAGGCTTATTTTCAGACTACTTTAGCTATTTTCTTTTTCTAATATTTTAGTTATATATAATATAATATACTAGAGCAAAGACCTATTTATATCTACAGGATATATATTTTTGATATTGAATAGTTTATCTCTATTATAAGACTTTGAAAAGAAGTAAGTATAGTAAAGTAGTAAAGAAAGGCATATTATAAGGCTAAAAGTATTAAAAGTAATAAGCAGATAAATATATCTGTCTGTAAGGTTTATTATTTTAGCTATATACAGTACGGAGTAGCTTGTTTAGGTAGGGTCCGGCCGTGTGCAATAGGTGGAATTGAAGTACGTAAAGAACTATTATACGTGATGCGGTATGAATGAGATCGCTATAAGGGAAAGGAGCACTGTTTTCTAAATACCGAGTAGCCCTATGATATTACTTTATCGCTGTCTGTACCGGCAGTCAGGCCAGGTACGGAGTAGAGAAATGTGGGGATGACTTTAATACCTAGGTACCTATAAATAGAAGGAGCTAGCGGTGAACAGTCGTGGACCCAGGACGGCTAGATAGGAAGTGGTCGGGCTGATCTGGACGATCTGGACGATCTCACTTTTAGGGTATTCTGGATATAGTAAGTGAGTCTACAGTTTATCCTAATGTGGATGTGACAGTTTGACAGGCTGTAAGTAGGATAAGAAGAGGGGTAGACTAAAGAACGTTATCGATGATCGTTATCATGTCGTAGGGCCTTTATCTGATCGACGGGGTAGAGATAAGTGCTGGGAAAAGCTACCGAAGTATGGATTGTTGCGTGGTAGGTCCATGTCATGCCCATTGTGTGAACGGCCTGCGTGGTTTTGGAATCGCGTCAAGTGTTGTATATGTACAAATTGTATAGTGCAGTGCTACAAGATCTATATACAAGAATAGCAACCTCCATTACAGTAAAGATGTTAAATCGCAGTGACAAATGATCTCAGTATATGTTTCGAAGACGAGACCTCCACATCCACGTCCACCGATCTTACGATTCCGACATGAGAAGACTTACCCAGCGGCTCCTGCGAGATCGACCCTGATTCGGAGCCAGCTCTGATACGGTTCTCCGTGGCTCCGACGTGCGTGCCATCGCGTCCAACTAATTCGAGATAGGAGCCGTCGTGTGGCTTGCTGGCTTTCGATTGGTAGTAGTGGCTGGGACCCTTTGAGGATGCCTTTGTGGTACTCAGGGTCTTTTCTTGGATTAAGCGCTTGGCTAGGGATGCGAATGCTGGCATTGAGCTGCAGATTATGGCAGAGTCGATTTCACAAACACTATTAGACGCGGTTGGTTAGCGGAAGTCTGAGGTGTAGAGATGAACGAAGGTCGTACATTGAAAGGTATAGGATGTTCGTGTTCCAGGAGGTATCCTTTGAGTAGTTGACCTTGATTCGGTAGACCAAGCCAACGATGCTGGCCGCACAACCACTTCATGAGAATTAGCAGCTGCATTATAATCCATCCAGAGAGAGTTGGTCAACTAACAGAATTCCAGTAAGGAATATGCCTCCAATCCAAAGCTTCTTATTCCGGTGCATCTTCAAATTCCAGATAATCGGTAGCGGGATATACAACATCCAGAAATCCGTCACGACATTCAACGTGCCTTGAACAATGGCAAAAGGCAGGAATCTAGAACACCGCGCATATACGGCGACATCAGCCCATCCTTGGCCACTGAACGGAGCGCAGAAGCCCGACTGCAGCGGCACGTTGACCCAGTAAAGCGCGACGCACCAAGCCATAGTGATCCAGATTATGACATTGAAGCGTTTCTGAGAACCGCTGAAGAGACGGCGGTAGAGGAATAGAACGGATGCTTTGGCGAAGAAGGTTCCTGGGCCTAAGATGGTGCTGATGGCAAAGCTGTACTGGAGTTTTGTTAATAGAATTCCATGGGGCGTTGAGGTGGGATGATATACCTTGGCCCGCTTGACATCATACCAACTCTCTGGCATGTCCCATTGGTGTTGGAAAGTGTAACTTTCTGGAAGGAAATTAGTACTTGAAGGTTGCACCAGCTGCGTTTAGCAACTTGAGAGCCTTACGTTGTAGAACTAGGCCAGTAAAGCCGGTTGTTATGACCTGCGCTTTGATTTAGCATTTTATAATAGAACATTGGAGAAGACTACACACCACCGCAATTGCACAAGTCCCTGCAAACGATTAATACTTCTCACTGATAAAGCTAAGGGGGAGTCGCTTACAATCATCAAGGCCCACGGTTCGGTTCAAGTAAACATTGATAGCTCTACCAGATGAGAAAATGAAGATCAGAGAAAGCATAACAGAACACACAGCGATTGAGACTCTTTGGTCATTTAGGGGATTAATGAGGTTGGGTATAACGCCAGGTGGCGGAGGTGCCGCCGGCGTCTTGGTGGGATCCATGGAAGGATCCATTGTTCCAAGAGCTTCAAACAGCTATTCGTTAACTTTTCAACAAAGAGAAAATGACAAGTGAAGAGCTCGATATTTGAGGTTATCCATAAAAATAAAGATTTGTATTTAATTTACAAACGTGGAAGATTGCAACGCAACGCAACGCAACCACATGCATCTCGTCCTTAACCATGGTTTTGGAGCTTACTTGACGCATGCATCGATCCTTCCTTTGCGATCGAGTATCAGGGTGGCACAGCAGAATGGTGGTGTGGTGACAGGCTCCCTCGGAGCTTCCTACGAAGTTAGTCTACTAAACATTAATACGCTCGTTAGTTGCAACGGCCCTGGCCGTGCCGCTTACCTACTATGGGTAGTAAGTGCAATGGGCGAGGGTTAGCGTCCGGAGGTAAAGAAGAACAAGACCGTTATGTGGCAAGTGGAAAGGGTAGCTCCACTGATCAAGACCAGCCACGTGCATTTTCTTGCTACGCTTGTATAATTACTGGAGTATGGTCCAAGCTGCAAGAAGGTGAAGGCGTTTGCCGCAATCAATAAATAATGTAATCATGTACGGAGTACGGTAAGAATTTAGACTTATATGCGACGAGCAGGGTTTCATGCTGATATGCATGCCAGTTGGCTGTAGCACTGGTGCATCGCCTTCCGTTATAGATACAATAATGGCGTTAGCAAAAGAAAGCTCTACGGACATACTCGTAAGTCGTACCGATGGCTTCCTCCACGATTAGTGAGAGCGTGCTATCCCTGCGTATATTGCAGATATTATCCATTTTTGATTGCCAAGCGCTACCCCACTGGGGGGTAGCAGGGGTACGCCACTTTCCAAAATTGGCACATACAAGGAGTTACTTTCTTGAGACAAGTATAAAGTATGCAGAAGGAGGGGTATAGATGGTTTTATGGAGTATGAGACAGGTTTGAAATAGCGGTGTCGGACAGGGTGTATGTTCAAAATATCTTATTCCCCATTATTCCTCAATCCAGAGCTCCGTATTCGCTGGTCCAAATGCCGCTGCTTCCTTACTTTTGCTTAAAACGCGAAAGAGCATTTGATCCTAGACCTAAAGTTATACTTGTTAGCTGGAAACTTATTATACTAGTATATAGAATACTATCTCACTATAGCGATATTCTTTTACATAGTCTCGCTTAAGGCTATAACATAAGGCGATTGGGTGCTTTAGTATATGTGGGTTGTGGGAGAGTGCTGGGCTGGGGTAGAAGATCCTCACTTAACTCACTCCACTCTAACTATATAAACTAATCAGATGTCTCCCCTCCCTTAGCAGTTATCTAAGCGAGACGGTGTAAAAAAAGATCGCTATGGTGAGATAGTACCCGATTCTCGATACTCCAGTAGTACCGTATCTCCTTTATAATCTGACTGCAGATTTTCTCTTTTTCTCCAAAGCCAAAGGTAGTAAGTTCAAGTAATAATCAAGGAAATGGTGTAGCACCTGATCTAGCATGTCAGATCTAAGGTTTATGCGGGTAAGAGTAAGGTATTTCGATCATTAACCCCTGTTCGACACAGTAAGCTTTTCTACGGCCCGTAACGCAGTTATACGACGAGGACGCATGCCTTTATCACTAAAGCCCTCGCCTGAAAGAAAGATCCAGACTGGGCGGAATAATAACCATCATCCGTCCTGTTCGAATTCCGTCCTATTGGATGCTTGTCTTCATGATTGATCAACCGTTTAATTGGAATGTGGCAGGGATGTCGCGGCTGGTTTATTGTAGAGGTACCGCTACTGCAGGGCACAAATGAATCATTTTACTAGTGCTACTACTGTGCCTTCGATCATTACTATACATATCCAATTCATTCGGACGGCGCGATGCAAGAATTTCCACGTGGCAAGTCACTGTACTTCATGTGCCTCTGCGAAAAATAGCAGTCACCAGAAAATCGCGACTGTCACACAGCGATGAAGCACTTGTTATCCTCAGTGCTAGGGCTCGCCATTGCCACCATAACTTCCGTAACAGCAGCAGAAATGTCTACCGAAATCAGGGCTAGAGACACAGACACAGCCTCAGGTGTGGAAGGGGCCGTCAGTACTCAACATTCGCGAACTTGGGTTCATCATTTGCTAATTGTTGCTCGTTGCTTGTAGTGCTTGTTGCTTTCATTAGAGCTTCCAGGCAAAACCTCCTATCCCAACAGCACTGCATACCAGACCGCACTCACCAGCTACTTCTCCGCCCAAGAACAATCTTTGCTACCAGCTTGCATGGTGGCACCAACGTCCAGCTTTGATGTTTCGTTGATTGTTTTGACCTTGGCGCAATTCCACGTGCCTTTTGCAATTCGAGGCGGAGGCCACACATTGAATGCTGGTGCTGCAAACATTGCTTCGGGAGTTACCATCAACCTCCGGTCCATGAACCAAGTTACAGTCAACGACCAAAAGACTGTGGCTTCGATTGGTGGCGGGGCCAAATGGGGCGAAGTTTATCCTGTCCTTGATGCTCTCAAGATAGCGACATCCGGTGGCCGTGTGTCAAGCGTTGGAGTTGGAGGACTCTCTACTGGAGGTACTATATTTCTTGCAAATGTAGTTCCTCTCTCACTTGTGCTAACTCAAGTTTAGGTGGCATCTCATACTTTAGCGGACGGCAAGGGTTAGTTTGCGACAACATTGTCAACTACGAAGTAGTGCTTGCCAGTGGCGACATCGTAAATGCCAATCAATCTGAGAACTCGGATTTATGGCTCGCTCTGAAAGGAGGCTCTAGCAACTTCGGCATTGTTACTCGCTTCGACATCGCAACCTTCCCTCAAGATGTGTTTTACGGAGGCGTTGTAGCAGCAGCTTATTCAACTCTTGAATCCCAGCTGGCAGGGTTCGCAAATCTCCTGGCCAACTTCGATCCCTATGCGGCGCTCATTATGAGTATCAGTTGGAGCGCGGCACAAGGCTTTTTTTTGTTCAACAATGTCGAGTACACGAAGGATGTTGAGAATCCACCCATCCTCCAACCATTCACAGAAGCATCTCCTGCGGTCTTGAATACAATGCGTATTTCAAACCTTACCGATTTTGCGAATGAAGCAGCCCAGTATGGCGCGTCAGGCTTACGGTAAGCTTACCCACAGCACGTATATTGACACAATAACTCATTTATATGCAGCAATCAATTCGCAACCACCACCTTTGGGGGGCCTCTGTCCGTGATCACCACGGTCGAACAACTCTGGAACGATAGTATCGCCACCGTTGCTCCCATCAGCGGCGTCAACTGGGCCATGACCATCCAACCTTGGCCTCAACCATTTGAGACGCAAGGTTCGGGCAACTCTCTTGGTCTCTCAGCCAGCAATGGTCCACTTGTCCTGTTTCTACTCTCCTATTCGTGGTCCCTCGAGAGCGACGATGCAGCCATTACGACCGCTGCCCAAAACCTCATTGCTGCTATCGATGCTGCGACCCAAAAGGCGGGACATTATAGCCCGTTTAGATATCTTAATTATGCGGCTTATTGGCAGGATCCCATTGCGAGTTACGGGGCGGCGAGTGTACAGAATCTGAAGGCTGTGTCTCAAAAGTATGATCCCTCTGGTGTATTCCAGACTGGATCTCCTGGGGGTTTTAAGATCTCGAAAGCCTAGAGGGCTTATCGGGTCACTTGAAAGTTAATCGGAATAGTAATATTTTAATTTATGTAATTTAATCATGATGAATGTCTCATTGGTGGGAATTTTTGATTCAACTTCGATCGCTTTCAGACCTTTATTTTCAAAATGTTTATTTGATAACAAATTACTAACATATCTGTCAAACTTACCAAGAAGTCTTGAAATCAGGATAACTCTACCTTTGTCTATGATTGAAATGCAAATCATAGAACTCACTTCAGCACTTTAAGATTTCCTCACGGTGACTTTGATCAGGAAGTCTCCATCAGGATCCATCGTTTGAAGCGCGGGTTCTTTTGAAATTCCAGGGACTTTCCATCCGCCATCCCTGTCTTGGTTGCCAGCAGGCACCATCTCGAACTTCTCCAACACAATAGCCATGAACATAAAAGCCTCTTGTTTAGCCAAGACCCGCCCAGGACAATAAGTATGCCCGCCACCAAACGGATAAAAGCCCTTCGTGGTCGCCAGACATTTATTCCGGATCCACCTCTCATGATCCCACGTCAGTGCATCGGGACCGAATATCTTGGTCGACATATGCATGAGAACGAATGGACCAAGGATGGTATCACCTGGACGAATAACTTTATCGCCAATGGTGGTAGGGAGCTCGGCTGCGCGCACAAACGCCGCGGCATTATAGATACGTAGACATTCGAGCCAGACTGCTGTGAGAATGGGGCTTTTTTCGAGGTCTGGCACAGATATAAAACCGTTTGGTAGACGGGGCACTTCGGAGATCTCTTGGCGGATTGTTTGTGTGAGAGCGGGGTCGCTGAGGATGTGGCTGAGACACCAGAAGAGCATGCGGAACGTATTGACATTTACCCTGTGCGAACAAGAATTGTCAGTGCCGGTTCGGAAGTAGCAAAAGAGGGAAGGAGGATTAACGTACGCCCACAGCATCAGTAGGCCCAAAGCAGCGGCCTCGCGGTCTTTCACTCCCAGCTTCTGCTGTTCGGATTGCATGCGCTCGAAAAGCCAGCTTAGATGAGGCCTTTGACTAGGCTCAAGAGCATAGTAGTTTGTAAGCGTTGAGACCATACCTGCAGTCGCTCTCTTCATGTCTCCAGGGAAAGGATGCGGCTGTATAACCTTCCAGCTTGTTTTCTCCCAATCGATGTAGTGCTGTACCATATCCGGATCTAGATTCAAAATCTCATCTCCTAGGAATGCTCTTGTCCCTGCCGTGATCAAGGAATACCTGCACCACTCGTAGAGGCTAACTGTGCTGCTACTCGAATCTGAAGCCAGGACAAATTTGGGTGAGGTGGGCAACTGCTGCAGAGATCCGTTGAGGTTGCCAAAGAATATCTCAGTTATTCCCTTCATACGATCTCCAGGGCTCAACTGCTCTCGAGTCCAGTCTTCTTGCAGGTTCACATAGCGCTTCTCCAAGGGATTTTCCTTCACAAATGCTGGTGCATCCTCCTTTGGACCATGATACAATAGAGCTGGATTCTTTTGGAACAATGGATGATAGGACTTTTTTGGAACACCAATCCCGCTGTAGGCTGTTTCTATGAAGGAGTCGAATGACAGCGCTTTGCTATTCTTCCACACAGACTGTGCATCTTCTGGTTTGCGAATAATGACTAACCGAAACCCGCCGACCATGATTGCAAAAGGGCCATCGCCTTCGAAATGACGACTTCAAGCACGTCAGCTTTCTATACAATGTCAAAGTGTCCAGAGATTAGACTCACGCTCCACGACGAAGTGTGCCCACAGGATCCCATATGAATTGGAAAGTATGCCCTGTTCAAGAGCATTAGATTAATTCGCTATTTTGGGTATATCTAGAAACAAACAGGAATCTTTTACCTATTAATGGAAGTGAGTAAGGCAGCATGCTTGGGTCTTTAGGCCACAAAAATGCAGATATCGAGAACCTCCAAAGCCTCCAAACAAGCCATAATGATACAAGGCTAACTAGAGTAACGGTACCATTATTCAGGACTGTACTTGACACTCCTAACCTGGCTAAATTACCAGCAACGAGCTGCGAATAATCGGAAAACATATCGGTTTCCTCTGTCTGATCAACGGATTGAGAATTCGCGTCAAATCAATTCGTATCAATACTAGAAAGGGCATCGAAAGGAGAATATAGCGGGCAGCTCGTGGAAAACCATCGCATGTGGGGATCCCAAAGCTTGTCCGAGCTCTCGGGACCCCTGGCTCGTGATGCTGGAATTTTGATTGGTCTGCCCGTGGAAGGATCATCAAAGCCTAACCTAAAGCAGCAGAAAACGCCCCCAACAGCCAGATTGCCAAAATAACACCTGTGTTACAAAGAAATGCCGAGAATTCGGGTTAGGTTTTCAGGTGCTATCCGGCTAATAATAATCTATCTGCAGGTACTGCGGGTACTGCAGCTAGGGCACCTCCGTGGTTAAAGTACCCATGCAATTACTTTCTCTCTACTCCGTAAGCTTACGGAGCATGTCATCACGCTGCATATGCGACGAATTGCTCGATTAGGTAGCGGGCCGTTTGTGTTAAGGTTTAGCGAAGATATATTACTTCTAATACCTCTATTTCACATATAATACATGGAATAAGCTTTGTTGTAGATTGCATTAACTGTGTGCATGGTATTTTTAAGCTTTATTATAAATAGAATCCTACAATTTTGATCTCAAAGTAGTAATGTTGCAGATAGCGAACTGAACTTGCAAACATTATTATGCATGCTTGCATAACTTATCGTAACAGCTGCTAGACTGCATATATTGAATGGTGCAGCAGCTAGTAACTATGTGCTTGCTTTCAGTATACCAATATGGTACTCCAATGGCGATATTTTTCAGGCATACGCATGTACAGTAAAGGTAATCCATGTACAGGCTAAAAGTTATGTGAACTGGGCCTATTCCCGAGGACTTAATTGGCTGCAGCGTCTCCCACTATAGAAGCACCACTAAAATATGTAATCCTTGGCGACACAATCTTTGGGCTGATTATACCTCCGTTAAGCTTGCTGGGCAGACGATACCCATATATCTGCTCAATGGAGTCAGAAACAGGGCCAAATGGAATCAGCGTTGCAAACAAAATATCAAAGTCGATTCCCATATCCGATTACCTGCGTTCCGGTAGTGGTTACGGAATTTTATTATCCTCTATTTGTGCACATTATTTCTCTTGATTAACTAGTAGAAACGGGTTTCGTCCGATGTTGTAGATCTCAAGCGGATAGGAAATCTAAATCTAAGTCTATCGCGCTACGGAGTTTTACAAATATGAAAGCAGATCGTTTGGGGGCTATTTATAGGCGAAGTCACTGCTGGGTTCATAATTGAATGCTTGATAAAAGATAAGTCTACGACGGAGTAACCCGCAACAACACTGCGCCTAGTAGCATGTATTTCACACAGCAAAGTGCATTCAAATATTTCCTCACACGTGAAATGCCCCACCACTGCACATTTTCAGTAGCGGCTGATGACACTAGCAGTCATATTCCATTTTTAAGGGAAGTAAGCCCGGTAGTGTTATTTCTTGGCATACTTTAGTAATTTTTATTGGCGGGTTCGCGGAGAAGCAAGCAGGCGACAAAGAACAGCAGATGTGGATATTTTTAATACAGAATATTATACTACCTAGTACAGTAGAAGACGTTTATTAGATAAATGAGAAGAAGTACCCAGACTTTGAACGCTCGTTGCTCTACTAAAGATCTTAGGCCCCACTAAGGCTTCCGAGAGCCTGTGAACCATACACTGCCCACGCTAAACTGCTAGCGCAATCCAACTCGCAAAGTCTCTATGGTACTCCTGTTTAAAAGGATAGTCTTGTCTCTTTACGAGTTGCTGGTCTTTATTATAAATAATTGCTACCTCACAAGATACCCCGCCGTCAGACCATCCCTTTTAGTCGTACCTCCTCCCACCTTTTGAGCTTACTACCACTGGCGCAGTTATATCCAAGAATTTTGTCTAGTCTGGAAGCAAGGTCGCAACCATGATTGCCCGTCATCTTTTAGATCTTCAACTAATTAAGGTTGAACATATTCCTCTCGTTGCTGCTGTCCTAATCTTATATGTCTTTTGCCGCTTGCTAGCTACACGGTACCTGCATTTGAGGACTATACCGGGTCCAAAATGGGCACCTTTTACAAGACTCTGGATGTTAAGAACTCTAGCCTCTGAGAATTCGTCTAGGATATATGTGGGAGTTAACAATCAATATGGTTTGTACTTTTCTCTCTCAACAACCGTATTATTCTCAGCCGCTTATACCATGTAGGACCTCTGGCCCGTATTGGCCCTAATCACCTCTTACTCAGCGATCCAGACGCTATCCGTAAGATGCTAGCAGCTCGTTCATTATACACACGGGGACCGTGGTATGATTCTTTGAGAATTGATCCACACAGGGCAAACCTAATAACCGAGAGAGATGAGAAGAAACACCGGGTTTTACGTCAGCAAATGGCAGCTGGAGTATGTCATCACATGTCGAGAAATATTCAGAGCTGACCATTATTCCAGTATGCGGGAAATGACGTTGATGAGCTTGAGTCGACGATCAATGAGAGGATTGCTGAATGGATCTCATACATCCGGTGTAACGCAGCCTCAGATGCCTCGAAAACAGTCAGGTTTGACATGGCCCGCAGTATGCAGTACCTCACAACGGATGTAATCTCGCACTTATGCTTTGGCGAACCTTTCGGATTCGTCAAGACACATGGCGACGTATACGGCTTCATAGCGACTCTAGAATCCCGTTTACCCTTTATCGAGAACTTTTCCGTGATTGTTGAATTGAACCGTGTACTCTCTGCTATATGCAGTGTTCCATTTCTGAAAAACCGGCTTTTACCCCAGCCCACGGATGAAGACGGACTTGGCAAGATTGTAGGGGTATGTTTGATACACCCCTCCCCCAAAAAGCCTTCTTTCTTCTAGTTCTGACAACGATTTGGTGTGGCAGATCTCTCGTAAAGTTGTGGATAAACGCTTTGAACCCAATGCTGTTCCTCAGAACGATATCCTCGGATCCTTCCTGAAGAATAAAATACCGCGCGAACAAGCCGAGTCTGAAATAACCATATCTCTGTAAGTGTTTCCAGAACCAATCTTCTCCTCCATTTGAGTCTTAGTCTTATATATCTCTCCTTTAGTTTCGCTGGATCAGATACTACCGCCACCTCACTCCGTGGCACTATTCTTCACATCGCCACCAACCCCCAAGTCTACTCTCGTCTTGTGAATGAAATCTCAGCCGCTTCGATAGCAGGCAAGATTTCCAATCCCATGGCAAACGAGGAAGCAGCAAACCTGCCTTTTCTTCAAGCCTGCATCAAAGAGGGACTACGAATCTTCCCTCCCATAACATCGCTGCGAGAGCGCGCTGTTCCAGCTGGAGGCGATACCATCCTGGGACACTTCGTCCCCGCCGGCACGAATATCGGCATAAATATGGCTGGCACTATGCTGAATGAGGTCTTTGGGCATGATGCAGATGTTTTTAGACCAGACCGGTGGTTTGAGAAAGATCCTGCGAAATTGAATCGGATGGAAAGGGTTCATGAATTGGTTTTTGGTCATGGTGGGACGAGCTGCTTGGGAATACGAATTGCTAATATGACGTTGAACAAAACGATCGTAGAGGTAAGATGGATGCCCCCTTCGAGGTTGAAGTTGAGTGCTAACAGATATCCGTGGTAGTTATTCCGAAACTATGATATTGCTGTTATCAATCCAATAAATCCTTGGAAAAGCCGTTGTCATGGTATATTCTTTCAGCAAGATTTCTGGTTGAGAATTACATCAAGGGATGATAAAGTCTCTATTTAAATAATTCAGAAAATTGATCAATCTAGCAATTAAGTAAGAGAAAAAAGAAGAGAGGTCCCGTCACCCTGTTTTATCAAAGTGGATAACTTAAGATAATCTCTAACTGTTTGCTCTCGGGAGCAATAGTAATCCTAGATAGACAAACCAAGAAGCAGGAACGAAAACTCTCTGTCTTTGTCCGTAATATCCTATGCCGAACCATACTAATCGCGCTACCACAAATGACCGAGTTGGTCACATAAATAGACATCCTTATGTACCCTTTCCGTTACACTTATAGAATTTTTGAAGATGTTTAGCATCCGCATCATTATTGATCTTTTCGATGCCACAGGATTTGAAACAGTGAATCCCCGCACAAATATTATGGCAATTCTTTATAGACCAGGAAGGTCCGTCTAGCTCACACACGTGATTGGTTTTGCAGACGCTGCAAGATTCCCTTGCAACAAGCGTGCGCACGACAGTAATCTCATCCTCTGAAACAGCATCATCTGGCGATCGGCGGGAAATAGTCTGGAAGTCGGGGTGAGAAGAAATAGCTCGCAGCATCAAAGATGTAGCATTGTTCCCGGCCAATTCTGTTGCTAGGCCGTTATCACGTTGAATGATATCAGCAATCAAATTGGCGTGCCATTTTGTGTCGCGAACTTCGAGGCTTTGTCCGGAGGTAACAGGAGTTGCTGCGGTGAAATTTAGGATTGGGAGGATGAGTGCTGATAGGAAGAGAGACTTGAAAGACAACATGTTGATATTGAATGACTTCGTGCTTGATGTGATGAGAATTTAAAATCGAGCTGTGATCGAAAGTGTATAAAGCATTATACGAATTCCTAGGCGATTTGGATATAGTGGAAATGGAGATAATTTGTTGATGCAGATGTTTAAAGATAAAGGTTTAAAGTCCTTATATATATTGTTTCTGCAATCTAATACTTGTACTATAAATAGCTCACAACCTAAAAGAAAATATAATAGTGTTTTATTGAATTATATTCTATATATAGTACTACCGCTTACTTATATAGGTAGTAGAGAGTAGCTTTTGCTTATTAAAAGCTAAGCAGATAGAAAGAGATATAAGCAGTGTCACAGCTCACTCGTGACTAAGAAAAGAAGTCAAGTAAGGTAGAAGAATGCTAGTAATAGGCTCTTTATAGATAAGAATACAAAGCTAAGAAGGAAAGAAGAGATAGAAAGCACCCTTTTCTTATACTACTCTAATTTATACAAGTGAAAGGTAGGAATAGAGTTAGTAATATAGGACCTAATATAAGACTATATAAATGGTTATATGCTAGTATAAATATATATAAGGTATATATTTATACTATATATTATATTCCTATAATATTACTCTTCTCTTCTAGGAAGCATTTGCTCTTAAATATATAAAAGCCTCTCTATAAACTCTATCTTTACTTTCTAATCTATTTCTAAATTATTATCTAAATTCTTATAACTATCTAATTTATTCTTATATGCCTTAAGTCATTTAGAGAGTTGCTATAAGAGTCCTAGATCTATTAGGTGATTATAATAGAAGTTACAAATATAGTATAGTATATATTTAAAATCAGATATAAGATACTATTCTAAGTCTTTATCTAAGCCCTTTTACTTTATATAGTATTTTAGGACCTTATAGACTATTTAGAAGAAAAGTAAATGCTCTACTTCCTATTCGAGTTTATTATTAATCTAAATTAGTAGTAGTAGTAATTAGATTTAATCTAGTAGTAGATTGTTTATAGTCTTCTATAATTTATTAGGAGAGAAGGAGTTATAAATCTTAAAATCGGATAGGAGCTCTAGTTAGTAGCTATTTCTAATTATTCCTATAATTGTAAATAGACTAGCTATCTTATAGTTAAGCTTATAGCTAGAGCGAAACTATCTCTAGTAATCTATTTTATAGAATATCTTATCTCTAATTTCAAAATTAATAGACTATTATTTATAGTTAGTATTTATTACTTATTATTCTTATGCCTTAATTATATTTATTTAACTAATATATAATATCTTCTCTATCTGCTTAGTAATCTAAATAGCATCTTACTAATTTAGCTCTTAAGATTATAATTATAATAGAGGCGTATTCTAATTAAATAATATCTGTAGTTTATATCTATAATATAAATAGAAAGGCAATATCTTAATACTCGACTAGAGAAGAGTAAGCTATATAAAATCAAGCATTAGTAGTATCTTTAACTAGTTATTTTAGTAGTAGTTAATAAATAGTCGAAGGCATTAATTTATATATTAGTTTATAATTTCTAATTAGCTATTCGTTTATAGATAGTCGCTTAAGAAAAGCTTAAGTTTAGTACTAAGAATATAATAGAGTTTAGTCTAGAATTATAATATAAACTATAGATTATAATTGGAAATAATAGTCTTTATAAGACTAAAGTATTAATAGATATATTTAATATATATCTAAGTAAGATCCCTTAAAGTAGTAGTCTTATAATAAGAGATAGTTATAGGCTACTTACCTAGACGGTTAATAATAACTAGTATTATATTAAATCCATTTTTATTTATTAGTATATTCTTAAAATCTATAAATAAATTAATCTATTATTTTTATAAGACTAGTAATAACTTAAGTAAGCTAAGTGTCTTATCCCTTAGAGCTAAGATCCTTTAGTATATCTTATAATTATAAATAAACTACAAAACG
>QGMG01000877.1:0-16225 GCA_007825325.1 Lachnellula cervina
CTAACTTAATTAAGTCTTCTAGTAAAGTTCTATAAAAGCTACTAAGGCTTAATAGCCTAGTGCTAATATTGCCTTCTCTTCTGCTTACTAGATATCCTTTATATTAATCTTATACTACTTATTTTAAACTTCTCTTAAGTTTAGTAGCTAGTTATAATTCTAAATTAGACTGCCTTCTTTATACTTTCCTCTATAGTTATAGCACCTAAATAGTACTCTAAATTGTTTCTAGCGTAGCTAAGTTTAATTAGAGTTATATAAACAATTATTAATTATAAGAGCTTAATATAAGGCATTATTAAAACTACTATTTGGATTTATAGTGTTTACTAAGTATCTTTTTTACTTTAGTACTATATTCTAGTTCCTATATATTATTAGTAGCAGTGTTAATAATATCTTTAGATTAAGAAGCTATTAGCGCATCTATTTAAACTCTCTTATAAAGTCTTTTATATATATGCTTCTAGTTATAATAGATAGTGAAGAGTTCTTATTAGTATATTAGTTTAAACAATTTATAACTGTTTTGAAATTTAAGTCTTTAAGTATCCCTTTCTAAATAATAACTCCTTTAAGAGTTACTTAGAGATTTAAGTCTTAGATCTAATTAATAAATCTCTTATTAAGAATTTCCTTATTATAGGTAGCTATTCTAATAGTAAGCTTTCTTTCTCTCTTAATATACTTAGGAATCGTTTTATTAGCGCCTTATTATAGTTATATAATATTATTAAAGAACTTTATTCTAGACTTCTCTACTATTATAGCTTTTAGAAAACATTCTTTAAGGTATATTAATAATAAGCTAAAGTTAATAGTAATTGCTCTATTAAGTTCCTTTAGATATAATAATAGACTATCTTTCTCTTCTAGAGGGTTTTAGAGAGCGCCTCTTAATATTAAAGCCTAAGTTTAGTTTTTAGTTTCTTTCTTGAGATTGGCCTCTAATTCTTAAGCATTAAAGAATATAGTAACTCTATTAATTATATCCTCTAAGTCTTTATTTAGAAGCCCTGCAAATATTGGAATTAGAAATAAATCTATATTAATTAGCTTTATAAGTTTTATTACTTATATTGTTTCTTCTAATATTATACTCTATAGTATTAACTATACTAAGTTAATAGAGAAATCTAGAGTTTCCCTACATTATAGAATATAGAATTGTTTATCTTAAATATATAATAGTAGTAGTATTAGTTCTAGAGATTTCTTTACTAGGGTTAGTAATAAGTCTATTTTAATCTTATTGTCTTTAGAATCCTTAGGATTAATCTATTATATTGTATTGTTTATAACTTATGCTTTAGTACTAGTTAATAGTGTGGATTAGGAGTTAGTAGAAGTTAAAGGGTTTATATATTTAATTCTAACTGTTTAAGTTTCTAATAAGCTCTAATATAGAATTAATACTTTTAGAAGTTTAGCTGCTCTTAGAGAGCTTAATAATATTTATAATGTCTCGCTTAATACCTTTACTCTATTATCTAGTTCTGCTAGAAATAGATTAGTAGTAGTTTTAGCTAATAGTAATCTTTATAGTTAATACAATAGTTTAAATAGAGTTTTCTAGTCTAAAGGCAATACTATAAATGCTTTCTTAAGGGGTTAATACTATTTGCTAATAGTAGACTTTATTAACTTATTACCTCACCTCAATTAGAGGTATATAACTGTTTTATAATGCTAATTAGTTATATTGCTTATATATAATAAAGTTGATTTTCTATTATAAAGCTTATTCCTTCCATTTTTGAATAACTTGTTTATAATAGTAATATTACCTATAAATTATATACCTAGAACTAATTATTCCTAGAAATCGCAATACTAAAACTGCTCTTGCCTTTATTATCTTAATAGATCTCTAGATTGCTTTATATAATTGCTTAGTTCTAGTCTCTAATATTATTTATAACTAGATTACTACTAGATCTAGTGTCTTTATCTCTCTAAGTGCTAGAGCCGCTTAAATGGTTTTTACTTGTTTATTCCTCTTACTTGCTCTTATTCTTCTAATATAGAATAGTTATTCTATTCTTTAAAATGGGAAATTAGAAAGTGGAAAGTTAATTAGAAATAGTCGCTTGTAGAGCAAATAGATTAGCATTTAATAACTAGAAATTAAGATTAGAAAAGGTTAATAACTCTATTCTTGCATCTAGGGGACTATTATAAGAGATGCGCAGTTAAGTTGTATTGTATTTAGCTATATAGAGAGAAGATATAGAAGCAGTATAGAGATAAAGCTAAGAAGGAAGTTATAAGGACGACCTAGAGCTTACTTATCCGGAAAAATGATTATCCTTCCCCACAAGTGGAGGCCTGAGGCCCTATAGTACTTCCCTCAAGCGTCACCACTAGGCTATCAAGGTGTGATTTTCAATGAAGTATCGTACCTGGGTGATTTTATTGTGCTCACGTAGGACCGTAGGACGGGGGACTACTGAATGCCTATCCATCTAGATCAGATGAGAAAAAAGCGCTTCTCCCCAAACAAAGAAAGCTTCACCCTTTATATTGTTATGCCCAATCAGGGTGAGGGGTGAGAGTGAACGATACATATTCGACCCCAATTCCTCAGGGAGAACGTGACGTGAGAACAGGGATACGAGCTCCCCCCTGAATAGATTCATAGATGCCAGTCTTGAACAAAGGACAGCGCTTCTTGAAGCATCTTGCATGATGGCGATAGGCAGGGAACTTGATGCGGATGAGGTATTCATCTTGAATGGCCTAGATGCATTTTTGTGTTATGAAGCACTGGCTATTGTAGCACAGGCAAGTCAATAAGACCAAAAAGGAGGGTTGGCTCTGTCCTACGGTACTCCGTACTTTGACGACAATAATGCTAATTGGTCCTAACAAACTTGTGTAATAAAAAGAGATTCTTGAAACTTATAGGAGCTCGCCCATTGGATATGTTTCAATACTTGAAATGCACATGCATATGTAGGAGGCCTTCTCAAACACAAGACGTTGGCTTCTATTATAAGCCACCTCTTTCTGGTTAGTATAGTATCGGCGTTATCACAAATATTACCCGACGCGGATAACCTCCTAAATGTTCTCTACTATACAAACGAAACTCATGACACTGCTACCCCTACCCCTACACCTACACCACTACGCAGATACAGATATGGTGTTTCCCAATGGGCCATATCCTCGTTGAACGAAGTTTACCATGCCTCACTCAACGCGAGCATCGTCCGCAAGTCGCGTCTCCAACTTCAAGTTCCCAGTCGATCAATCACCCAGCCTGCGCACGTCGATGGAGAAGTTCCCGGACCACGTAGAGTCCCTAGATGGGTCGCCCATATACACGGAGAGTCCAAGTGCGATGAGTGGGAAGAGCCTGTTGCATCCAGCGCAAGCCGCTGATCGATGGCATCCGGGGCTCTCGAGGATCGACAGTGGGGAGGTGCGCAAGCCGTGGAGTACTGGCGGGAGGGGAATTGCGCAGCATGGAAGACAGAAGAGCTTGAGCGATGCCTTTAGGACAATACGGACGCGGAGTGGGAGCATGAGCCAGAATGTGCATGAGATATCAGATGCGTTGAAGGCGCCAGTGTCACCCAAGCTTATTGTTCGTCACCCCCCAATTCAACTGATAATATATCTTCAATTCTGATGAATAATTTCTGTAGACTCTCTGCATAATCTGGTATTTTTCCAGTGCCTTAACCAACACCTCCTCGAAAAGCATCCTCAACGCCTTCCCCAAACCCGCAACCCTGACCCTTATCCAATTCGCCTTTGTCGCAACATTCTGCATCTTTTTCTCCTGGCTCAGTTCCCTCTTCCCCGCCCTGAAACAACATATCCCCGCCCTCCGCCACGGAATCCGCCCCCCCACACGGGAAGTAATAATAACAACACTGCCCCTCGCGGCGTTCCAAATAGGGGGGCATCTCCTATCCTCAACCGCAACAGCAAAGATCCCCGTATCACTCGTGCACACAATCAAAGGCCTCTCTCCCCTCTTCACCGTCTTCGCATATCGCATTATCTTCGACATCCGCTACCCAGTCGCAACATACCTCTCCTTGATCCCCCTCACACTCGGCGTAATGCTTGCCTGCTCAGCCTCGTTCCGGGGCAACTTTTTCGGAATTCTGTACGCGTTTCTCGCGGCCATAATATTCGTCACGCAGAACATATTCTCGAAACGGCTATTCAACGAAGCGTCGCAAGGCAGCACGAGGAAACTAGACAAGCTGAACCTGCTATGCTATTCAAGCGGGTTAGCGTTTCTACTGACATCCCCGATTTGGTTCTGGAGCGAGGGGATCGGGTTGCTGGGTGATTTCCTACACGACGGCTCACTTGACCTGGTTCAACACGCCAACACATTCGACCACGGGCGTTTGGCGCTCGAATTCCTGTTTAACGGCACCTTCCACTTCGCGCAGAATATCCTAGCGTTTGTGCTCCTGTCCATGGTATCACCAGTCACGTATTCCGTCGCCTCGCTTATAAAACGCGTCTTCGTCGTTGTCTGCGCCATCATCTGGTTCCAGAACCCCGTGTCAGGGGTCCAGGGGGTAGGCATCGGTCTCACGTTCTTGGGCTTATATCTCTACGACCGGACGAACGAGCGGAGCAGGGCTGATCGCAAAGCGAGCATGATGGATGTCAAACCTACGTCCATCCTCCCTACCTCGGCACCTAGTACCAACAATGGCTTGGCAAACGGGAACGGCAACGGCAACGGGAATGGCATCAGCATAGCGCCCACGCGGGGCGTGAGTAACGGCTACGCGCTCAGCAGCGTGGGCGAAGACAAGAAGAACGAGACGAGGGGTCGGGCGAGCAGTCACGCGCACGCGCACGCGACGTGGATGCCGCCGGGCACGAAACAGGAGGATACGTGGAGGCCGAATGGGAGTGGGTTGGGGATATCTGTAAAATAGGGGTAGGGTAAGGTAGGATAGGATAAGAGGGTTTCAAATGAATGATTGAATGCACGAGATACAGTAATACAATACAACACACAACAAAATACAACATATAGAATTGGACGGAGGAACGAATGGATGGATGGATATAGAGACCCCCGGCCTGGCGTTTCTGGGGGGATTGGATTATTGCATTGTATGATTGATACTCCCTCCATACAGTAGAGAAAGAATATACATGTGCCACCACCTACCTCCACTTCCACTTCCACTTCCACTTCCACGTCTGGTTTGAAACAGTACTTCCTCACTTCCTTTCTATTCCCCCCCCCTTCCCTTCTTTTCTTTGCTTCCCTCTCCCCACCTCTCCCCCTACCCGCAAAAACACTACAACATAACCGTAAACGTCAACGTGCCCCACCAATCAATCCCATCTCATCTCATCATAACCCCAGCCCACTGCACCGACAAGTACGTCTCACTCAGCTGGTACTGTATACAAGCCCAAGCCCAGAACACGGATCCGTTTCATTTCGTTTGGTTTTATGCATGTGTTTATTGTTGATTGTATATTGTGGGTGAGGGTGTATATAAGGGGATGGGAATAGGGTCTGGTGGTCTTGTTAGTGGTTATACTTGATTACCTACCTGCCTAGGCTAGGTAGGAATAAGAGGAGAGAAGAGAGGGAAAAGGAGGGGTGGAGAAGAAGGGGGGTAGTGTAGAGGGATGATTATACGTGGTATACAGTGGTAGATAGAACAAGTCGAGGATACTTGTGTATTTTACTTGAACATTTACAATTTTTGAATTCTCTGCTTTTAACTATCTATCGTATGCATAATACAAAGAAGGCAGGACGCACTTTTATGTACGAAGAGTACCTGGAGTCTGAAGCCAAAGCCACCGCCAAAGCGAAGCCAAGCCGGACGTGGTACAGCTGGGTTTCCTTTCCGATATCCCAATCTAGTGTCTATCCAAAGCCCAGACTATCATGATTCCGCCGGTATATGTACAAACCATGTCATAATACATCCCTCAATCCGTTCCTTCGTGCATGTACGTCCGATATGACGCATCTCGTTTCATGTCGTAGCAGCGCATGCAATAATACATTTTAAGTCCCGAAAGTCCAGTGGAAAGCAACGCAGTACTCCAAAGCAAAGTGGGTAGTAACACTTTTTCAAAACAGGAAATCATCACCGTGCTGCTTGGCATAGTCCAGGCACTTTACCAAGCATATCCATCAACAACAACATCCTCTCCAGTCCAATCCTCGTCACCAGACACTTCTTCATCCAGGAAATCTGCCTCCGTGACCTGCACCTCGGTCGGCCGTAAATTGTCAATCCTAACTTCAACAGCTTCGCACATGCCTTGGATGACCTCTCGCGCCTTGCCCTTGCCCTTGCTTTTGATCTTGTTAATGATCGGCTCGTCGTCATCTGAGCTGGCAGCGGCGGGTGAAGATGGGTTGTCAGGAGGACTGTCAATTCCTGCTGTTTGCTTCAGGATGGCGAGCTCGCGTGCTAGGCCGTTGGGGCGTGAGCTTTTGAGAGAGTCATTAGGAAGCTGGTACTCGGCTTCAGGTTCTGCGTCTGAGTTGTCAGGGGACTCGGCGTAGAGGCCTGGCTGAGTCGCTGTGCGTCGGGAGCGTCGAGCTGGTGAAGTTGCTGTGGCTTCAGTTGAACTTGAGCTACTGACGTGCGGTGGTGTGCGATCTCGAGTTGGTATGACCGTCTTAATCTTCGGATGATCGATTGAACCTGTCTCAACTTCCGGTCGAATGCTAATAACATGTCGAGGAGGCTCGGAAACTCTCTTGAAAACTCGGTCTAGAGATCCAATCCATTTCTCTCGGAATGATGCTCTATCTCTCCATCCAACACTTATAATACACTGCAGTGCTAACTTCCTCAAGTCTGGAAGAGTTGCTGCGCTATCAAGGAGACTTTGAAAGAACATTTCTGCTGCTTCAGTCTCCCATTTGCGCATGTTAATTAACTCGATGGTTTGGAGAGTTGATGGCCAGACTGGAACCTGGTCAGGAAGCAAGAGCTGGGCATATAGTGGCTCTGAATCTCGATAAGCAGTGCTCCCATTGTAGTATGACAAGTTCATCTTGAACACCTGCAAATGCGGGCAAGCAATCCCAAGAACAGGCAAGAAACTTAAGCTAAGTCTCTGATTGTGATTAAGAACCAAAGTGCGAAGTCGGCTGCCATGCGTGAGGAGGAATGTAGCAATGTGTTCCGCCTCTAGCCCCGCGCAATTGATAAACTCGAGATGCCGTAAGTCTTTAGGCAGCAGGGGTAGCAAGTCCTCGTCACATATGGTCGAAGCCTCGAAGACTAAATGCTGGAGATTCTTCAGCGGCTTTAACGAATCAGCAAGTAGTATTTGTCTCGGGTGTACTCCTTTTCCATCAGGAATCTGGTAGTCGACAAAACCAATCTTCCGAAGTGCGGAAAATGATGGCTTGAGATGGACTTCATGCATCTTCTCAATATCCCACATACTCCCAGCAAGTCTTCTTGACCAACGCCAGCTTCGCAACCTACAGACGCTGGTTTTGTCACCTCTCATAGGGTCAGCTGAAGGATCGACGTATTCTAAGGCATCAAAAAGGGACTCTGGATATGTCCACTTGATATTATCATTTAATTCTCGGTACGGTGCCATGTCTTTTTGGTGATACAGTTCTAAATCAGCCAAGCGTGGCAAATCTTTTATCAGGTCTCGAAGATCCAGGTGTCCGCTACCCGTGAGAGAATATGCAACGACTTGACCGACATCAATATGAAGTGACTGGATTTTCTGTCTGTATCCAAATGCCATGTGGCGAGGGTCACTTCGCAATATATCGACTAAGCTGTGAGCTTGAACTATAGGGACTAAAGGCGGCGAGGAATATAGCGCTGTGAGCGCGGGCTCAGTGAACTGGCGACACAACCTAGCCATTTTCAGGAGCCAAGTCGCAGATGGCGAAGGCTGAAATGTGCAAACATCATAGAGAGGGTAGGCTGCATATTTGAAGACTTGCAGGAGGACGTGGTATGGGAGGGTTTGCCACTGTGGAATGACCCCTGATCCAATGATACTGGTGAAGGAATTTACAGATGATTTAGGGGATTTTGGAGTTGGCGGCCTAGTCGTCTTGCGCTTCTTTGTCTTTGGTAGTTCATCGTCCGACTCATCAGAGTGGTATCTGCGGGCTTGGGTACGTTTTGTTCGAAGCTCTATGCTTCCTGGAAGTGTATTGGAATTTCTGGTCGACCGGATAGGGACTTTACGGGTGGAGTTTCGAGAGGGGCGCGGCTGAGCGGGCTCAGTATCTAGCAAATCGTCCTCCTCGTCATCGTCAGATTGGTATGCGCCAGCTCGCCGGCTTGACCTTCTAGGCTGTACTCGAGGCCGTGATGTTCGCCGTAAAGATGATTCTCCTAGCTCGTCCGGGTCACTGTCAAGGTCGGAATCGGAGGGGGGTTCAGCGTAGGAAATGGCATGTTTCGTTCTGGGAGTCGGCAATTAATAGTGCCCTTATAGAGTGTTTTGCAAAAGGCGACGGAATTTGGAAAGAAGACAATTGATCGGTAATAGGGAGGTGGAAATAGGTAGGGTGCGATGTGTGAATAAACTCACCTAGAAGATCGTGGTGATGCACGTAGGCTGCGACGACGAGAGACGGCACCGGACATGACTCAGTGCGTTGGAGATGGGATGGAGAAGCAATTGCAAGAGTGGCAAAGGAGGCGCCTGGAATGTGTCTCTTTTTCTTTATTTATGTGACCATGCCTGCATGGCTATTTATGTGTGAATGCGACGGTGCAATGATTGGCAGGTGGTGTTGTATAGGGAGGGAGGGGAAGGGAGGGAGGGGTGAATTTGTTGAAGTTGAACAGTTGACGATGCGGAGGACTCATGCGAGTTCAGATGTTCGAACGCCATGCAGCCGCAGCCTTACTGCAGCAGGGATGTCTTGTTGCGCCTTGCCCTATCAGGTATATTTGCCGAGACCGAGATACCTCCGATCGGCGTGACTTGAGCCTTGCCCTTGCCTTACCTTATCCCTGGCTCTGGCCTGGCCTGCGCCTGCACCCCAAATAAAATATTTACGAGGTGCAGGGCGCAGGGCAGGTGCAGTGGAATCAACAACAACTGCGTTACTCCGTACTGTACACCAACATTGGCGATACATTCTTTTACGTCCACCTCCATCTCCACCTCCGCGAAGAAAATGAGTAAACACCTATACGTACACCTACACCTACACCTACACCTACACTCGTTTGCGACTTCCCGCTCAGTATAAAGAAAGCTCTGTATAAAGCCTCATCACGTTATCGTTTGACGCGTCCAAACAAGGAGCGCATTGTCTAGTCGGCCGGCGCCTTTACCTGTACCTTTCTTTACCTGCGTCTTCTACCTCATCCGCATTCCAAGGCAACCCACGCATAAACAAACTCTCGGAAACAAGGCATCCACGGCATCCAACACCAAACAAGATATTTTGTATGGACTTCTCCGATCGCTTTGTGGCACTAACTAGCCGGCCTCAGCTATGAGCCATGTCAGGCGCGATCTCCTCATCTTCCCACCCCATCAAGCATCTATCACTCTTCCACTACTACCAGAAGAGAAAGAGCGCCAGACCCTTTCTTGCGCGGAATGTCCGCGTCGTCCTAAACGCTTTAACTATGGGTTCCAAGTTATCAAAAATGTCGTCTCCGTTCGCCGGCGCAAAGCATCGATCGCCAGAAGTCTCAGACGAGGACGAGGACGAGGACCTGCAACCGCCAACGAAGCGCCGGCGACTTAACACTTCGCATCAGGGCCCCGGTGTTACTAAAGATGAGCTGGGCTTTCGCAAGCCGTTTGGTCAGGTGACCAACGAGACTTCAAGACAGCTTTTCAGGCCGCGGCCAGGGCCTGTGCAACCGTCCGACTTTTATGGCAAGACGCGAAAGACTCTATCAGGAAAGCGGCCCTTTTCAGACATGCTCCAGAAGCCGACCGACTTCAGAAAGGCTTTGCGCGTCGAAATATCCGAGATTGGCCCAATACTCAACGAGGAAGATGTAACGCTAGCAATCAAGAATCCCTCGCAAAAAATCAAATGCAATTTGCTAGTTGCAATATTTGGTCGCAAGAGTGAGACTGAAGGATTTGTCGAAAGGTGCAGGCGATCCAAAATATGTTCGATTCACGTTACCTTAGAGGATGGAGTCATGAAGAGGGCATTTGACGAACCTCAATCGTTCGTCTTCCTCCCCCACGAGTTCTACATGAATCGAAAGGCCAGGACGGGTACGGACAACAATAACGACAACGTATTAGAGAACGAGTTTGAATGCACCTATGGCTTCGCTGATCGGTATAGCCTCCAAGTCATAATAGAGCCTGTGGGCTACCATGAGGCTTGGCCGCCAGTTCATGTTCCTATAGCTGATAATTCAGAGGAGCACCAGCCCGGATTCGCAGTATCCAAGGCCATTGAGGATAAAGAGGCTAGTTGGATTGATGTTAGTCTCTTGGCCGAGACGAGATATTTGATGACCGCTAGCAGCCAAGTCCAAACTCCAAGCCTGAAAGTTTGTTCCGGATCCAAGACGCAACCGTTAGACGACTTCTTAAGACTAAAAGTTCTCTGGGCTCTTCCGAGTTATCTGAGCGCTGTAACTGCGAAAGAAGCCAAGTTTTCTGTCGAGACGCCAGTAAAGAAGCTTCAAGCTTTTCCTCTAGCATCTCCAGTTCTAACTAATATCGAAGAGCTTTCAATGGCGGAAAGCCCTGCCAATGGCCGTAGAGCTCGGAAACACATCGAGTATAACTTGAAAAAGTTAAGTGCCCAAGCTCAAGGTCGTTCCCCGCGAGTCTACAAACATCGGGGGGAAAGCAATGCTTCGCCTAGTAATTTAGGGGTGACTGTAACCTATACGCTTGGAAGCTTGGAAGCAGCGGAACTTAATGTTAAGCGGGAATCCAAAGTTTCCGGCTTGATGTGTCCATTTTGCGGGTGTTCTAACCGGTCTGTTGATTTCTTGACATTTCATCTCCAAAATGAGCATATTACCTATAAGTTCCAGCTTCGACGGGCTGAACCTAGGGTGCAATACTTTGTCACAGCCGTTAGAAGTCGCCCATCAAGCAACGAACTTTATCGGACTCTTCAGCTTACTAAACCGACAACGGTATTTGAGCTTGAAAAATTTATGAACGGGGACGAGTCATGGATCAAATCCAGGTACGGACCGCTTCACCACGCTCTGCCTGAGCATCTTAGACTCTCACATCTCGAGGGAGGCCAGGGCTCTTCTTTATCATCATCTTCTCTTGGGTCCAGATACAGCTCACCTAATACATCTAACGACACGGATGATATGATTGATCTGGAGTCTCGGCTAAAAGCCTTTTCTGCGACGCTACCAGTGAGATCAGAAAAAAGGCTATACGTTCCATATACGGCTAAGCCTCTTTACGACACAATTACGAAGCGAGTATTGGAGCCAGGCGAAGAGCTTCCAAATAGCGATGATGAGAAGGAGGAAAGCTGGCTAATGTTAAAGCATCGGGATGCTATAAACGACTATACCGACTTGACGGATGAAGAGAAGGATTATATCAATCGGTGGAACCCATTTATTATGGAAGAACACATGACAAGCGCGAAATATCTCGGACACGCCTTGCAGCGCTTCGTGTTAACAAACAGGATGTGGTTCGCGGAAACGCCAGGGAGGATACGTGAATTCCAGAAACTATGCCAGTCATATAAGCTTCGTGGCATTATTACCCTAGAAACAAGGCGGGAATGTATGAAAATCATCCAGGGCGCAGGGAATGAAGCCGGCAAGACAAGAGAGGAGCAGAGCTTGAGAGAGGATGTTGAGATGACCGGGAATGATATTAACGCAGATACGAAGGAAGAGACCCCCAGACCTAGACTCCAGGGTTCGACGTGTAGCATTTGCCTTGAACATGTAGAGCGGGCTGGCAGGGTTATTTGTGCAGGTTCACCTGGTAGCGTAAGCATTTCGCTCTGACATTAATCTTGTAGCAAGCTGACTTACTTTCTAGAAATGCCCTGGTAGATTCTACCACCGCGAATGCGCAAAGAAGTCAGGTCGTCGTCCAGTCAAAGGGAAGTGGCTGTGCGACCATTGCTTCTCACTTGAAGCTCCTGCATCATAACGGAGGGCATTACATGACTGCATAGGGCATTAGCACGGAGTTTCAGGCGGAGCATGTTTTAATCTCGGGCAGTGTATATTATTTGTATGTATAAACCTTAGGATGGTTGTTTGGGGGGTGTCGGTACGGGGATGGATGGGGCATGCATATATGCAGAGTGGGATATCTAAATGCCAGCTTGTACGGACGGGGCTATTATAAGGTGTACTGGGGAAGCACACTACGCCAGACACAAACCAAAGTAGGAAACAGCAAAGCAAAGCAACAGATATATTCAAACCTGAAAATACCATAAAGATTAGGATGGTGCCCCACCCGCACTATAGTCCCCCTTTGATATTGCCACAGGTCCATAACTATGACCTGTAAAGCGCTAGTATTATAAGCCTAGGACTTATATTGCCCTAAGGCTTCTTATACCGGATAGATACAAGTAAAGGCGGTATTGGTACTTACCATACGGTAGTTCTCTGGTTGTCACGTGATGCACCTAATACCCATCCTCATCAGATTGGTCGCCTTACGATGGGACGATAATTGTGATTGGGTTGAGGCTTATATGGCTGCTGGGTAGGTAGGTGTAGGGTAGGCCCGAGTAAGTTGCTTGAGAAGCAAGTACGAGCGGACTGTATGATTGAAATGGTTTATATACACTAGGACTCATTGTCTATTGTGAGGGTAGCTGCACATCTGCATCTGCACGTTTCCATTTCTATTGTTCACCTGCATTTGATATTGCTTTGGGTTTGTATACTTTTGCTAGGGGGGTAAGAGGCGCGGCGGCAAACTATAGTTACCTTCGGAAAAGCCATCCGCCGTCAGGGCACGGTAAGCGTGACGAAATCAGCCCCCAACCCGGTGGAGGTGAGTGAATGATCCATCGCAGAAACACAGACTCTCGACACCCGCGCAACCATAATCACCACCACAACAAGACCCCACTCTCTGCAACAACTTTCAATCCACAACGTCTCGACACATGACAATTGTTGCCGCCGATCTGGAGTCGCGTATGCTGCTGTCGCGCTGCGCTGTTGGTGGGTTGCCGTGCTTTGCGACAATGATTAGCCCTTGACTGGGAATCAATAGCTGCCGACCTCACTTGACCGCGGTATTACATTACAATACAGTACCTCTTCAAGACGCTCTCGACACCTCACTATCATTCGGATTCAACACCTCCTTCGCCGATGTGCTATCCTCTTCGCTCTCTCTCCGCTACTTCCAAGTTCTTTCAATCTCCAATCTACGACAAAGAAAGAAATCTCCGAATATACTCGCGACATCAACCCGCCATTTGATACACACTTCTACCGAACCATGGAGGGCGGGAAGGCCAAGTCGGGCGCTTCCAAGGCCATTGTAGGTTTGAGCGGGGTGGACAAGCAAGTTGCAGACCTGAAAGACCGTTGCCTACCCCACGTACGTTCCCATCACATCCATCCCCTCTTTGTCCCGCACCCTTGCTCACATCACACCTCCCCAGATCCCTCACCTCCTCTCCATAAATACAGACTACCCCTATCGCCCCGAGTTTCCGCACGAGAACCAAAATACGCCTTTCAGGTGGTGGGAAGTTAAAGCGCTGCAGTACATGACCCTGGTTAGCGACGGTGAGCGCGGCATCGCTATGGCGAGGGGGAACTGGGAAGAAGAGTACGCGGCTCCTCCTACTGCGAGTGTGAGGAGTAGTATCGGGACGCCGAACACGGCTGGCAAGGAGAGGGATCCGAAGAAGGCGGCGGTGAAGTATTCATTGAAGGATTACAAGGGTATGAAGGAGACGGGCGTGAAGCCGTCGCCGAGACCGAATGCTGCGGATGCGGAGCGCCAACCGGGGCATTCGAGGAATATCAGTAATGTCTCGCTGGGTACGCCAACTGCAAGTGTTCCGTCTTTGGAGGAGCCTAGGCAGAATGGCGCAAGTGGGTCGGCTAGGATTGAAGGTTCTGCGAGAGAAGAAAGGTATATTCTTTCATATTATATACCTTGGATATGAGTCAATGCTAATGCAAGTTCTCTAGGTCTGCGGCGCCTCGATCGAATCAGCCCGAAGCAAGAGAAAAGGCGCGCCCAAGTCTGAATGGTCATATCGAACCTCGCCACGATTCGTTACACGGCAAGGACTCCAAGGTTCAAAAGCTCGAACATCACACTCTAGCTCCTCCCAAGCACGGCCTCCCTCCTCGACCACAATCACCAGCTCGTGAGAAGCATACATCTGATACAAAGCCCCAGAAGAGACCTTTGGAGTCGGCATCAACTCCTGCTGAGAAGCGGACTAAGGTTGAGCTGTCGAGAACCCCCTCAAACTCTCTTCTCCGGAAGTCAGACCCTCGACAAGAAAAGCAGTTATCGATCAAGTCTCAAAAAGAGCAGGCACGACCTTCACAGGACTCTCCCCATTCACGCAAGGCCACTCCCATCTCAAAACCAATCGACACAAAATCTTCCTCAAGGTCAAGTTTGAATAAACCTTTAGACCTTCCACCACTTTTATCACCACTGGCTGCGGATCTCGATAATGGACCTCTCTCACAATCTCCTGGATTCGCACATCTGAAGAAGCCGGAATCGGGAAGGAATTCGTCTTCAAATACGCCATCAAAATCCAAACTTACCTCTGATACAATTGTTGTCAAGAGTCATAGAGTAGCACCCGAAAGATCCACACCCATTGATTCGTCACCCCTCTCAACTCCGCCAAATTCCCAATCTCCTTTTCGCCTACCACGAATCCTGTCACCTGGTCTGCCAGAACCTATTGAGCAAGAGTTACACAGGCTGCAACAAAAAGCGCAGAGTACCAACACTGTTGAAGCGCGGCATGAGAAGGTACGCCAACCTGGTGCACCCGGTGTTGCGCAAAAGACAACACGAACGAAAGTTGGACATCCACCCAAGCGAAGTCATGCCGAATCCAGCAAATCTCAGGAGCCAGAGAGAGAAAGAACCGAAGCTCCGCCGAGTCTCATCATTAAGCTCAAGTACAAAAAGCAAAGCAGAAAGACGATTGAACGCATGCTCCAGCTGAGGCCAACGCCCAACAAGGAATATATCCCCGCGGAATCTCATCGCAAAACTACATTGCAACCATCTGCACTGCCTAAAGATAAAGATTCTACATCTGGTTCAGAGGATGAATCTCCTTTAGCAGTAAGGGTACCGAAAGCTGCAGCGCCCAGTAGAAAGCGGCCTTCCACGGAAGTACCGCGCGCTTCAGAACCGCCACCCAAACGTTTAAAGCCCGACGGCATTGACTCAGCAAGATCCAACAACACCCCCATCAAACAAGCCTTCAAATCTCCAGCCGTGAGCGGACCACCCGATCGCAATCTTTTGTCTACCCCCAAAAGAGCAGACGCCATGAAATCCGTCGCCATGCGCCGCGTCGACTCCGACACCAACGCTCGCACGCCCCAAGCTACCTCTACCTCTACGCCCGCATCTGCAGAGAAACCCCGTCTCAACGGAAACCCTTCTTCCACTTCCACCTCTACTTCGAATCCAGACGTTGAAAAGCTGCGTACGGAAGAAAGACGTCTCACAGCACAAGCAAACAAGGTCAAGCACAAAATGGACGATATCCTAAAACCACAACTCGTTGCCTCGGTTGCTCAACGCGATGACGGACAGCGAAAGCTTGCGTTGAGTCTTGGGTTGGAATGTTTGTGTTTATACATGAGCGCCTTTTCCATCAACGGGCGTATAGTTCGGATCCAGAGCCAGAATTTCATTCTCGCGGCGGGGAATTGGGAATCTATATTGAAACTATGGGCGTTTATGGATGGGCACATGCGCGATATCCCCGTGCTCTATTCGCTGTCTGCACTTCTCGGCGCGCTATGCAGGGAGGAATTAAGAAGGGTTTACTTGGATTTTAGCGCGAGGGAACACAAGGAGAGGGAGGCGAGGCTGATGGAGAATCTAAAGGGGAATGAGAGGGATGGGTGGGGGCTCTGGAGGAGGGCTCATGGGCAAGCCGGGTGTCTGCGGGAGTTGGGTATTCAGGAGGTGCTTGGGCCCTGGAGTACGATAGGGGATGCGATGGAATTTTCCATGGAGGTCTTGGGACAGTTTTCGAGGAAGGAGAGGATTGGGTGGAAGAGGGATGTCTAGGGGCGCGACCTGT
>QGMG01000878.1:0-16214 GCA_007825325.1 Lachnellula cervina
GCTCCCCAGCTCCCCAATGTTTTCACTCACCAACTCACCAACTCACTCACCTATTCACCCACGTAATCAGGCGGAGGTAGTACCTTCAGTTTGACAGACCACATGCAACACTACCTACATAGGTATACTTCGTGCAGCCCGAGATGCATACAGAGGCAGGTAGGTACCTCTTGTTTCTAATCTACCAACCAAACCCACAGTCTGGAACTGGTGAAGCTGGTGGGACTTCTTTTTCATACTCAAGAACACCCCAAAACTACCTTTCCGTGCATTAGCTACGACATGATAACTGTAGCTGTTCCTCAAAAATGATACCAAGCACTCAAAAGTCATGCTGGGTAAATGAATTAAATAGCATCTCAATTTTTCACATCCACGTCAGACACTTGCTCCTGTCCAAGACCTTTCTTCCCAAGCACATAAGGAGATCCCATTAACACTGATAATGATGTGTATGTATTCCATCTATCTGTCCCTCCAGTTTCCATATCGTTTGCTGTTTGGTACCCCGCGGAGTCAAAGACAGCTCATTAACAAGCAGGTGGCATCGAACATACCATCAAACTCCAAACTTTGTTGCCAATTGCTGTCTTCGGCTCATCATCATGGCGTATAAGTAACCCTTGGGATTACTCTACAGGAATAGAAACACCTTTAAATGCATTTTCTATTTCTCCTCCAATTCAAGCCCTAGGTTTGAAGTGCACCTCCATCAAACTCAGAAAATGCCCCAAAAGCTCCAGTTTGTCTGGCCGAAAGATGGACCCAAAGGTCGAAGTGGCCATCGTGGTTTCTTTGGTCGCATGAACAATGTCCTGACGAACCGGGGGCCTGATGTTTTCCTTCAACGGAAAGGCAGCTCAACTCCTATCACGCCGGATTGCTGGGGGAATTGGTATATTACATGCTCTTCTGCTGTAGAGATGCACGTCTGATGCTTGCAGGGACTCTTATCACCAACAGAACTACCATTACTTGGAGGAAGCAGGCCCGTATGTCTCGCGAGGTGTCAAACGATATGACCCGCATTCGAGAAGATACAAGACATGGACCATTCCACACGATTGGGATGGCCGTCTTTCTGACAAGGGTTTTTATCCTCGATTCACGGCTTCAGAGTGGAGGAAAATGGCAAGGAGACTGGAGAAAGGGCGCTCCGTTGATCCATTAAATATGGGTGACGATTGGCATCAGGATGGACCCAAGGTTCGCTTCCCGATTCCTGACTATGGTTTGTTCATTGACCCCTTTGCAGAGATTTCGACAGGAGCATGATGAATTCTGGCAAGAAGCTCATCGCATTGGCGAGAATTATCGGCAAGGGCTTCCTCCAATGAGTGAGCGAAATCCCAATTTCAGGATGCATCAACAGTGGCCGGATGACCTCGAGGACTGGATGTTCAAGGAAGGGCTGGACCAGATGTGGTATCCAGGAAGAAGCCAGGGCAGATAATTTACGTAGTCTTCATCTGTGTGGTCTTTTGGTGTTGTTTCCTTGGACTTGTTGGCAAGAGAATCCAGATTGTTAGGTGACGGAAATGATGAGGCGTTGCTGGGCCTGTTTGATGGGTACGGGACGATATTGTCTGATGTATAATCCCAATTTAGATGGCTCTTTTCTTTCGCTATCAATGAACAAGCAAAAATAAAACCATAGAGTCAGCAGTATCAAACTCAGTGGGGGATTCCAAAAGGGGGGCTCTGGGAAATGGGTGGCGAAGGAAGGTAAGCCGAGGCGCTACTCCTCTTTACTGAGTGGCGGTTCGCGCCTCCACCCCCATTTCTGCTTTCCCCGTATAACCCCATATCATCATATGCGTTTGTTTCCTGGCGCCAATTGAGGGGAAGACGAAGACCCCGTCATAAGGCGGCTACGCTCGACATACTTTCCTTTGTCGAAGGACGAGGGCAACTGTGACCCGGTGCGGATTTATTATGTACAGCGTCTTGCGGAGTATAAAAGTATTCTTTTCTTCCTCACTTATCACTAGTCTTCCCTTTTCATTGACTCCAATTCTCCAAACATAATCACATCTTCACTTTCACCTTCACTTGTCCGCACACCGCAATCCTAACCATGGGAGACATTACACCCCAAACGCAAGTCGAGCTGCCATCTTCCGAGCGCTGCGAACCTGGTTCTTTCCCTCTAGCCATCGCCGAAGTCCCCGAGATCTCACCAGCCGATTCAATCGATGCCCACACTGTAGCTTCTGAATGGATCTCATCAATCAACAAGACCCTGAATACTTCAGACTTTGATGAAATTTCAAATCTCTTCCTTGCAGAGTCCTATTGGCGAGACCAGCTCTGCTTGTCATGGGACTTCCACACCCTTCACGGACCAGAGAATATTGCCTCCATCCTCAAAGAATCCAAGAATGGCTCTCGTATCAAGTGGCTAGACCTGGACACGAGTTCGGCTCTTCGCTCACCTACTGCGAAATTCAATGATGAAGGCAAAGTAGTGGAAGTGCAGGCATTCCTCACCGTCGTAACCGATGTTGGAAGCGGAGCAGGTCTTGTAAAGCTGGTACCGCAGAAGGGGACTTGGAAGGCTTTTACGCTGTTCACTTTCTTGAGAGAAATCAAAGGCCATGAGCAGACGGTTGGGAAGAAAAGACCAGTGGGGGTTGAGCACGGAGAGCATACGTCTCAGAAAAACTGGCTCGATCGACGGGTCGACGAAGGCGCTTTCGGCGAGGGAGATGAGCCAACTGTTTTGATTCTCGGTATTTCTCACTCGCTCAGTCCCAGAATAACACTCACTAATCTCTGCTAGGCGCTGGTCAAGCGGGTTTAACAATTGCGGCGAGACTGAAGATGCTCGGTGTCAAGTCTTTGATTGTCGACCGCGAGCTAAACATTGGTGACAATTGGAGAACTCGATATCATCAGTTGGTCCTGCACGATCCGATTTGGTTTGACCACCTCCCATACCTCCCATTTCCGGAGACTTGGCCCATCTTTACACCAAAGGACAAGTTGGGAGACTGGTTCGAATCTTACGTTAAGCTGCTGGAGTTGAATGCCTGGACACAGACCAGTATCAAAGGGTCATCGTGGGATGATGCGACTGCTTCTTGGACCGTCGAAGTGGAGCGAATCGAGAATGGCAAGATAACAAACCGGACTCTTCATCCAAAGGTAAGTCCAAAAGCACGCAAACGAGTCTCCAACTAACTGAAATAGCATGTTATCCAAGCCACGGGGGCCAGTGGTGAAGCCAACATCCCTAATATCAAAGGACTTTCAACCTTCAAAGGTGACCGTATTGTTCACTCATCTAAATACACCGCTGCGAAACCATCACATGGCAAGAACAAGCGTGCCATCATTGTCGGCTGCTGCAACTCCGGCCATGATATTGCTCAAAATTACCACGAGAATGGATATGCGGTCACAATGGTCCAGCGATCTTCAACATTCGTCGTCTCAGCCGAGATGAATGTAGCAGGGTTAGTACCACTGTACTGTGAAGGCAGCCCACCGACGGAGGATTCGGATATCATGAACTTCGGAGTTCCTAACCCTGTCGTCAAGAAAGCAGGTATTGATGCTACGAAAGTACAGCAAGAGGAATTAGACAGAGAATTACTTCAAGGACTGGAGAAGGCAGGCTTCAATCTTGATAGAGGTCCTGATGGAGCTGGCCTTTGGATCAAGTATCTGCAAAAAGGTGGTGGATATTACATTGATGTCGGTTGCTCGCAACTTATTATCGACGGCAAGATCAAAGTCAAACAAGGTCAAGAAATCGCTGAGATCCTTCCTAACGGTATCAAATTTGCAGATGACGAGATTCTGGAGGCCGATGAAATCGTTTTGGCAACCGGGTATCTGAACATGCGTACTCAATGCCGAAGAATCTTTGGCAGTGAGGTTGCGGATCGCGTCAAGGATGTTTGGGGCTTTGATGAAGAGGGCGAGACTAGGGCGCTTTGGAGGAAGAGTGGACATCCTGGGTTCTGGTTCATGGCTGGTAACCTGGCCCTTTGCCGATTTTACTCGAGACCACTTGCGTTGCAGATCAAGGGACTGGTGGAGGGGATTTACAAGTATGATGATTTGTGAGGTTCAGGTGGGTGCGAATACATTGGCGTTATTTGCATGGCTTGGCTCAAGGGTGATTTTCAAACAGGAACGAATGTGATAGAAGAGCTTGGGCGGGGAATCCAGCTGTAGAAAGGCTCCATATCCGATATCACTGCCGCGGCATTTGCGGCTTGATAAATCAATATAATCAGTATTGACTTCGTAACATCTTCGTGGTACTTTCCACACATGCTACCCGTATATATTAGGATAGTGCCACACCCCGCACTATAGCCCCCCTTTTGATATTACCCCAGGTCTAAAGCTATTACCTGTATAGCGCTAGTATTATAACCCTAAGAATTACCTACTGGTAGGTATAGTGCCCTGACTCTTCTGATGCTAGATGGATAAAGGCGGCACTCTTATACTATGCTTGACTTTTAATGTCCTACGCTACCTGGCACATTATTATCTAGTGCTGCTTAGAGCTCCAGGGGCACTATCCCAATTTATACGGTATCTGTACTCCGTAAATGTACTCCGTTGGCGACGGCGATATGCACTCAGCACACCACCAACTTAACCACGCGCTGCCGTGCGAGCCCAACTTCTAGTCCGGACATCTCCAATGCGCAAGCCAATTCTCTCTGGATACCGTAACAGCGGATTTCGTTCTCTTTGAGTTCTCTGCTTACTTCTACTCGTGTACTGGTACAAAGTACAGCACTACAGTAGGAATGGAAACGCGTCCCCACCCCCACCTTCCTACCCCGCGACGCGTCTAAATACACTAAAGTATCAGCATGCCCTCCACCCAAAACCTCCAAGACGACTGAAATCACATCTACACTCGGTCATTGATAGACATTCAAAGGCGCATCCATCCTGGATACCCCAAGATGGCCCCACAAACCCCACATCAATACCCTCTCTACGATGCAACTCTTACCCTCCAGCGTATTTCGCCCCTCTACATTGGCAACAACACTCCCCTCGACAACGCCACTCTACAAATATACGCGCAGCAGTTCCGGGATATCCTCGCCGGTGATGTTCTGCGTGGTGTACGCGTCGGGCTGTCGGAGGACACTGTAATGGCCCGCGTAGGAGCTCTGCAGACTGTGACGTGGAAACTCCTCCCGGACGAGGACGTGTGGACTGGGGCGGACGATACACAAATGACGGGCAACGAAGATACGACAACGACCCTTGCTGCTTCGAGGGGCATGCTCGTTACGATTACATACGAAAAGGGTCATTATACAGCTATTTTGCTACGAGAAATGCAAGGCGACCAGGACGAATCTGCTATTGGAGTTGGCTTAGATGGATATGGCTTCCAAAACTTCCCTCTTCTCTTGATGAAAATGCCAGCGGCATTGCGAGATCCATTCACGGAATTCCTAGCTAACACATTCGATGCTCGAGCCTCGATTCTTCGACTAGCCAGCGCTTTTCTCACGACTACACTCGACCAATACCTTGCGTACATTTGTGTTGGGGAGGACGGAGAGCCATTGGATTCCCTAGCAAGCAGTCGGCTTTTGAGGACGACAATTGGCTCTATCTCTGTAGAGGTTGGATTTGACATTCCAGGTGGATCAGCTAATCTCAAAACAATTCAAATCCATATCGCCAGCGAAGATGTACCTCGTATGGTCTCCCAGGGGAAGCGGCTGGGAGACGGTCCCGAGACACTATTCACGGACGCCCTCACAGCATATATCAAAGCACATTTGGCCTTGGACCTAAGCCACGAAATGGTCAATATCGTGGGAATACACTGTCAAGCGTTTCTGCTTAATAGTGCCGGCAAAGCTAAATTCAGTCTACCACATGTTACAGATGACGGCGAAAGTCCTCAGAGGAGAGCTACGAAGAGATTGGTCAATGGACTCATCGCTGCTGCAAAGGGACGGCCAATGATCGTGGGCAATGAAGGGAGTTGAGTCTTACCAAGGAACACGTAAAGCATGATACTGTATCTCCGCGTTCGCTGAAAATGAGACACAACAGACGACCTCACCGCACGGAGGGATATCTTCACATCTTGGCATTCAACGCACAAGCAAACTGTTGGAGGTAGCATACTAGGCACGCCATGATGCTAGCCACTCACGACCACAAGAATTGCACTATTGCACACGTCGAGACATGTACATAAGCAAGTTGCACCTAGAGATACTCCTAGGTCTCTTGCACGGCTTGAACATTCGAGTAGAATTTGTTAGCTATCATAATACATGACCCGAGAGCAATCAAAACGAAACAATCTTCTCCTGTTATGCCTTGGCCTCTGTTATTGCTTTGGCATTCTCTCGAATTTCCAAATTATCAATGTCGGCGCTGAACGAGACTGTGATTTTCGATTTTTGTAGGTTCTCTGATATCACTAGGGCACCTAGACTAGAATCTTCGAGTAAGCTCATTGGAACTGCAAGTTTCGAGGAGGTAACGAGTCACCACCACAATGTTCGGGACTAGACGAACCTCTCTGCCTCGTCTGCTCCTGGTGCTCAGGGGGATCTACGGCATGGGTGGCTTTTTAGCGACACGCCCATAAATCACTCTCCGTCACCTTATTTTTCTCCTTGGCGTGTCTTTCAATTTGCACCACCAATTAATCAGCTGCTGCTGCGCACGCACGGCTGTTGCCGCCCGCGGAGAATCCCGAAATAGAAAGCTTCAATTGTCCACATGTCCTCTCCACGACATACTACCAAGAACAGGCCTGGCACGTGTGGTGTGGTGTGATGTACCGTCGTACAGAATATGGACCACCCATCTAATTCTAGCAACACCTCTGCAGCACCATCACGAGTGGACTCTACACCCATCTCAGCCTTGAAAGCGTCACGACAGGCACCTGGGACACAGGGTGACCTCTTTGCCTGCGATCAGTGCCCAAAGGTTTTTAATCGTCGTGAGAACTTGAGCCGCCACCAGAAGACTCGTATATAACCCCTATACCCCCACGCCCCCACAGAGTGCCTACAAACTGACTTTCAACAGACGATGCCTCACCAGCACACCGCTGTAAGCAATGCAGCAAAGCTTTCACGCGGAGTGACCTCCTCAGGCGTCACGAGGCGGGCCACGACAGATGGGATAAGAAGAAAGGCCCGCAGAAAAGCGAAAAAGAATCTGCTAAACGTAGGAAATTTGTAATAGATGAGTCAGTTGCAAGCTCGATGTCTTCTCCAAGCGCTCCCGGGTCGACGCACAGTGCTACGAACCCCCAGACGAATTATTCGTCCGCTTGTCAATATCAGCATGTTGACACGGGTCACTCAAATCCCACCGTCAGCCATGCCGATTCTCATTTTTATGAAAACACGGGCCCAACTTTCGAGTCAAATCCAACTCCTGAATATCAAACTTTTGAGAACCCTCAGCAGTTCGCATTCCGCTCATCAGGGCCCTGGTGGCCTCCAAATACAGACCATCAGGAACCCCATAATGTCCAGCAAAACTATTCAAAGGGCCCAAGTGAACCCTTTGAGAATTTCAATATGAACGACAACCCTGCAATGAACTTTGATTTCTCTTCATTCATGGTACCCGCTGGTGGGCCTGGTGCCAGTGATTGGTTCTCGTATGATTTCTACTCCGCAATGAGAGAGACCGGAAATGACTGGGATTACATGCAAGGAACTCCCCTAGATCCTAACTTGCCTGAGCAAGCCAAAGACTACCAGTCGGATCATCTTGACAGCAACCAAGGCGTGCACTCGGCACAGGTTTCAGGCCAGCGAGGCTCTGACGTGGAGCAGGAAGCACCCCAGCAGGGCTCGAGCGAAGAAGACGTAGCAGAAAATCGAGTTATAACCCGGATATCATCTCCCCCAAATGAGGCATCTGATGATGATAAATGGCCGTTCCACTGGACTCCCAATTCTCGACAAATCTTAATGGCAGACCCTATCAATATACCCGATAACCATCCAATATTCAGGTCCCACAGCTCTAGATTCGATATAAGTGAACATACTCTAGTAAAAGTACGAGCGTTTCTCTTGGCTCCCTCTGGATTAGAATTTCACCAATCGCGGATCACGCTGCCATCTTTGCCGGTCGTGAATGTCTTCATCAGATTATTCTTTGAACATTTCTCCCCTCAAATGCCCGTGCTCCATCACCCCACCATCGATACTAATGTCGATCTACCAGCACCTCTAATAGCTATGATGGTGGTTATCGGGGCGATCTACAGCAATTTGAAGCATTCCAGGCGTTTCTCAATCGTGCTGTGGGATATCGTCAGGTGGAACCTTCATATTGCCGTTGAATGCGACAACAGTCTTATGAGAGACAATATGATTATATATGCAGAAGCACTTATATGTCACACTGGACTCTGGTGTGGAAACAAACGGTGCTTCGAGCTTGCGGAAGTTGTTCGCGGTGCGCTTATTACCTACATCCGCCGAGTTCATTTCCATGGCGCGCCCCGGGCACCGTCCTCAGACGCGAGTATTGAAGGAACCGTACAGGCAGACTGGAAGCGGTGGATTTTTGAAGAATCTCAGAGGAGGCTGTACTGGGTTATCTATTCTATCGACTGCCAATTCCCTGGTATCTTGAATTTGCCTTCAACAATCTCTATTGGCGAAGTCAGTCATCTGCTCTGCCCTGCAGATGACGAGTTCTGGCTGGCGACTTCTGCTCGGGATTGGAAGAACCTTCTAGGTCTCGCTTTGGTTCCGCCATCGCGATTATTCTCGGCGGCCGTTGCCCCTTTTATGTTGAAAGCTTCTACGGGTGGAGCTGACACATTTGGGCTCCTCGTAGAACAACTTCGCCGGACGAATCTTGGTCGGGGACAGAATCAGGGCTTGCTAGATCTCAATTCTTGGAGTGCATTTTTGGTTCTTATGACGATTCAAACTCAACTATTTAATTTCCAGCAGGAATTGATGCTAGCTAGGTCGTTCATGGAAGATGTAGATGTTTATGCAACGGAGGATACAATCTCGATTACACGGAAGCTACAGGGTATAAGGCGTGGGGAACTGGCAGGTAAGTCTCTTGAGGCTTCTTTTGTTTCCTGATCTAATTGAATCCAGAACTCCTCTATTCATGGTCTAAAGCGTATCTCACTCCCTCTCGGTCAAACCTCCACCCATCATCCCGCCACTTCTACGCCTCATCCCTTGTCATCCACCACTTAAGCAACATCCTCCTCGATGTCAGCCTCTCGGATCTCCAAAACGCCATCGGCAGAACTGGCCCCGAAGGTATGATCCAAGCTATGACCAAACTCACAAACTGGGCCCAGAAGTCTCCTCGCGTTGCGGAAGAGGTAGCCTATAATGCCGTCCGGGCGATCGTCTCCCTCGCTCCCACAAAAAGCCCCCACGAAGACGACATCCGAAACACGGATATGGCGCCTTACAGTATCATCACCCTCTTTCTCAGCCACGTCGTATTGTGGGTATTTGCGAAAGTGTGTGCTGGGGAGCAGAAATCTGTACTCCTGGGCATGGTAGGTGACAATGAGGTCTTGCGGTCCAGTGCTTTCTTTGCGGTGTTGCAGCAGGCGATGGCGGTCGATGAAGAAGGCGTTGCTGGTAAGACGAATAGTAAAGATGCCCCGAATATACTGTTTAAATTTGGGGCAGAGATGCTGACTAGAGTGGGGACTTGGGGCGCGGCGCTGAATTTGGCGCTTATGATACATCAACGGGCTGAGATGTGAACTTAATCAAAAAGAGATAGAAACATGTTTCTTCTCAAGTGGAAAAGTCGCGATACATGGTTGCATTCCTCGTGGGGTGGTGTTAGGTGAGGGTGTGAGAACTGCGGTGGCGCTGCAGAAGTCAGAGTCCCCCCATAAGAGCCTGCTCATAGAGACAATACCTGGGCCTGGTTATTTCGAACTGTAAGCAGCAATCCATCGCATTCGTGGTAGTAATGCGAGATGTATAAGATGGACTGCCACAAATCGAGGCTGTTTGTGAAGTTGAAGCTCCGGAATATAAAAGCGGCTGAGTGACTGCGCCTTCATGATCAGATTTTCAGCTACGAAATCAGGTAATTATACGCCGTATGAACAATTCACTTATAAGGCGATAGCATTGATGTTCATGGTGTCTGGCATCTATTGATTCGCTTTAGGTACAGTACCTCATTTGATTTATTTGGATACCGAGGATACCTGCATTGTGAAGTTTTATTTCGGCAAGAGTCATCCATCCATCCATCCATCCATCCACCATCCATCATCCACCATCCATCGTTGATCAACTTCTTACAGCGGCCGACAGTGACTCATTCACCGCAACACCAGAATTCATTCCACCGTATTTAATAAAACACAACCCTACATCGTTGATCGAGATACCTTCTCTCGACTTGCCTTCAAATCCACCACCCCCAGCACCGCGACGACGACGACGACGACGACGACGACCACCACCACCACCACCACCATCATGGAGCGAATCACCAAAGTCTTCTTCGATCCGCTGGCAACAACAAAGTCCCAGATTCGCGCAATCCTCGAGGACCTTCCCGTTGGCTCCGCCCACCCCTTCAGCCCCGAGCGAATTCTGTTGTGTCGGACTAGCGAGGGAATCGATGAGATTGATATTTCGGCCTATCCTGAGGATTACTTCTTCAATGCCGTGGATTTGGGAGAGCTGGGAGAGACGCTGTTGAGGCGGATGGCGGGGTTCCCGTCCCATCTAGGTACGTCCAGTGGCAGATCCATCTTGCCTTACGTTGAGGTCACCCATTCTGTAGGCCTTTCAACTGACTTCCATGACATTTCAGCCGTCTTCAACGACTACACTATCCAGCAAGTGCCCGCCTCGACATTCAAGGTCCCCATCGTGTCAGGCGAGATCGCCGTCTTTGCAGTTTCCGAACTGACCCCGACCTATTACGACTTCTGCATCGCCGACGCAGACTGTAACGTGTGTTGCTATTCTGCCCTCGGCACATTTGCTGGTGTACGCCACAGCGGGGACCTTGTTGCCCAGAGGAATTTCCTAGCTTACATCAGAATAGACGCAGAAAAACTAACTGAGAAGGAGCTTGCCATTTTCATATCTGGGTATACAAACACGCCGCTTACGAGATTCTTGGGGAGCAACCCAGCTGTGCTCATTGCCAACAATGTCGACAAGGTAGATATCAAAGCACTCCCTTCTATATTTACGCTTACTTGACTCTTACTAACTGCTGAGTACAGATTCTCTATATTGTTCCTGTTCCCTTGGATGCTGCTACCATTGGAGATGCTACAATCTGCTGTCCCTTGGTGATCAAGCGGGATGGAAACTCTCTGATCTGCTCAATTTTGCCAACACCTACAACAGACCGTGACCTGTTCTGCCATGGCAACAAAATGAAAAGTTCCTCATTGCCGGAGGCCGTCAAACGCGCTGACTTCACCATGGCTACTTCTGTTGCCAAACCAGCTTTGCAAGGTACGTATCCGCAATCTCTACAGCAGTCTCAGACACCGAACTAACGAGGGTTCAGACGTGGCGAAAGCTGCGGGTACAAATACCGGCAATGCTATTTCTGCTTCCAAGAATATATCTACTATGCCCAGCAAGCCAAATGCTGTAATCAGTTCCAAGTCGACGATTCTCCCTTCAATCATTGATCAGGACACCACGCAGATCATTCAGTTTGGGACCGGAATTGAATTCAAGGACGCAGGTCCAGAGTTAGACGCAGGAGATACAAGCGCCGTAATTTTGCCCTGCATCTTTGGTGCTCAGCTTGATGGTCCAGTGCTCCTAGCAACGGGAAGAGTTCCAACCAATGTCCCATTCTCGGACGAACACTCCCTTCGCTCTTACTATCAACAGCTCAGGAGTGTTGTAGTAGTTGTCGACGATCGAATGACAGATAATGCTAGAAATCTTGCAAGTGCTTACCGAATCAACGCTCTGTTCATCGTTCAAGTCACCCCCAAAGAAGCTCCCAAGACCAGCGAGGAGGTTCTGGATGTTCTGAATTCCGTCAACATCAACGCCGCGACAGCGCTTGCGGGACCTCAATCCTTGATACTGGTATCAATCTCTGAGAAGTATTATTTCTACCGAGGTATTGCAAATCGATTGCACCTCAACACTGCAACTCTACCCTTTGGATCAGATATCACAGATATGCTTGAGGCTGTCGGAATAGAGTCTATCATCGATCCACAAGTCAAACGAATTGTCAACCTTGACGAGTCTAACAGCATCATCTTTCCGTCTACCGGACAGGTTTTCAAGCCTCAAGATCTCAAGAAGCTCTTTGAGGATCTCCCCGTAGATCAAGTTGCTACTATGAAAGAAGACATAGCTGCAGCGGTCCCACAGCTGCAGGCACTCATGAATCAGACAGATCTCCAGCAGCTCTCCAACGCTTTGATAACCACCCTCTATGCTAAAACTAGCAATGTGACAGCTCCATTGAGAAAAGCGTACATTAACTTCTTAACCAAGGAATACAGAGCAGGAGATCCAGATTTGTTAAAGAAGAAGAACGACATGCTTGGCAAGCTCAGAAAGGAAACCAAGAGCTTGCAGCAGGCTGTTGAATCAGCGACGTCGAGCTTGGCCAACATGATGTCCTCTCAAACAACTTCCAAGCGAACTCATGACTTGAAGAGACTTCAGCGCCAAACCACAATTCAAAACAATGTTGAGGCGACCAAGAATATGACCTTTGATAAGCTCGCAGAGATGCTGGAAAATTATGCAGGGGAGATGGGCATGATGATCATGAATATTGAAACAACACCTTACCGTGAGCTCTTGGGAACTTTGAAGGATAGTTCTAAGACTCTGGATGCAAGGTATGTACTGGTCTATATGCCCTTGGGCACTTTTCATGTTTTAGTCGTTTTGAGACATGTTTCTGACGTTAAATCTAGTTCTTGTTGTGACCTCGACTCTCGAATTCTTCATCTTGAAGGTTTCGATGCAGGCATTATCATTGAACAGTCTCAGTCTACTCACGACGGCCCCCTACGGAACCAGCAGGGACCCGCCCACCCGATTCTGGCATTGCCATATCTGAGTCAAAACAGGGGCCCATCTGGTTCGATGCTGGCATGGGTATGTTGGGACGAATTTGTCAATCTCGACAGCCCCTTCAATGTTCGATGGATGGAGAAGTGCAACGATGCCCATATTGCAGCGCTTCGCATCATGATGAGGGATACTCTCAGTAACGCTGTGGTGTCCAGGGAACATAACTTCCAAGCAGGTAGTCAAGAAATCGGCCAACTAATGAGTGCTTTGTTGATGGCTGCAATGTCGAAACTGGCCGCGATGAGAACAACCGCACCTGGAATCATATCAAAAGCTGAGGATACGGTCACAAAGCTAATGCGTGGACTATTCGCCAACCTGTTGACCATCGCTGGGTCAGGCGTCCGCCCCCTGAGCATGGTGTGGCAACTCTTTGGCAAATTTCCACAGTTCGATGTCCCATCCTCGGTGGCAGATTGGAGCTTTTATGAAACTGTCGTCGTTTTATACCCATATACGGGATGGCCATTAGAACAGTTCCACTCCAACCTGGAGAAGCTCCTCGATAAAGTAGTTGTTCGAGTCGTTACTAAAAACGAGAAAACCGATGAGATCAAGGCCACCCTGGCACATGATCTAGCAAAATACTGCAAGCTTCGGAATATTCAACTGGAACATTCGCGCACAATTCTCACCATCTTCATGGAGCTACTTACAAACAAGGATATAGACCGCAAGGCTGTCGCACAACGGCTGCTGGAGAATGTCCCCCACAAGCTGGAGAAGGAAACAGAGAGTTACACAAGAATGATCAAATATCTTGAACATCTTGCAAACGGCGGTGACCGGCGAGCGCAAGATGATCTTGTTGCTGCCAGTGTTTTTACCAAGCGCTCTGCGACTTTCAGGAAGATCAAAAAGCATATTGCATCAGCCTGCGAATCTCAAGATCAGGCCAAGATCAAGACGGCGTGCCAGGAGCTTCTTGATAAACATACCGAAATTGCTCAACTCTGGTGTGTAGTGCCAGAGAGGCTAAAGGTCCAAAACATGAAGGCGTACCAGGGTCTTTTGACGACAAAATACGGAAATGATATTGACACAACCATGAAGGCCTACAACAAGAAGATATTCAGCCAGGCAATCGGGGACGCAGAGCAACAGCGTATCCCTTGGCAAGTCGGCAAGAAAGGCGAATTTGGGGATGATATCGAACCTTTGGATGAGAAGTTTGTTCATAAAATTCTGACTGGCAAGAGTTTAGACGTCGTCACTACCTCTGACAACATGGAGGATATCACAGTAACAGTTGTGGTGAAGAAGGCGGAGAAAAGGCTAGCAGATTTCTCATCCGTGTTGTCGCCGAAATTCATCAATCAAGTTGAGAAGGCGGTGTCTCCTGAAGACGTCTGTGAGATTATCGGCGTCCCTGTCAGTGCAATGCGCGTCTTTGCTAAGGCTCTCAGTCCGGATCTTGTATGGGAAGAGTTGGGTCGGAACTTTAAGGGTGTCATTTTGTCGCTGGTGAGAGAGCGTTCTAATCGACTAGAAAGCCGACCTGCCGCACGTTTGCTAGGTATGAGTAGCCAGACATCGGCGATTTTGGTGGTGGAGCAGTTGCAGATTGCAGAATGAGGAGCCGCGTCAATCATGTACTAATTTGCGCGAGTGATTAAGTGTTAAATAGCGCCTTGAGAAGTAGCGGGAGTTTAGGAGTTTAGCAAGCGGAAATAAACTGTATTTACTATCGTCAAAAGACCAGAGCGCTACTCACATTGCTTTGAATAGCGTATGGCAATCCCCCACCGGGAATATGATCTTCTATTCCAAATGCTTCTTCTCCAACCAAGCTGTGAACATCTTCAGTGCTTCTACCGGCTTATCCCAAGGCACCATGTGACCAGCACCATTAATCCTCGCATACCTCAGCGGCCCACTCTCCCACCACAACCCACCACTCCAAGTCTGCTTGTTATTTTCCTGCTGATACCTAAAATCAGGTAAACCCTTCCACTCCAACGATCCAAAAACCCGTTCATTGCCCACAAAATTACAAATCCAGTCATATGTCCCCACATATATCATCACTCGAACGCCAGAGTGCAGTAGATCCGCCACATAAGATCTTGTATCAATCAAGAAATCATTCACCTTCTGGAACTCCCTTCCAACCTTATCACTACACTCCACAAACTTCGGCGCCTTCTCATCAACCCCAAACGCAGTCCTCACTGCATCAGTGCGCAAGAAATTCGTGATAGCTATCATGATTGGGTAGCACAGATACCCGTCACACGGTGTACTGATATCGTAATAATTGCGTCCGGATCTCACATACGGCATCTCCAGCTCCTCACCACAGAAATCGGAACTAGCTCCACAGATCAGGGGGTCGGGATACGCGTGACATGCTTCCATCAACAACTCGCACCTCGGCACCGCAGTAGCCATCTTCTGGCACACGCCATCGTCAAGCAGAGGGCCGATGCCCGTGACGTTTGTGCAGGGGATGTCGTAGTACGAGCTCGCTTGCTTGACGTCGCTGAATATGCCGTTGCCGATCAAGACTGATTCCAGCGGGATTTGGTCTTCTGGTGCAGAAATGGAATTCATGGCTTTGATATGGGATGCGAAGACGGGGATGTAATGGCCGCCGTAACTCTCGCCCGCTATACTGAAGGGCAAAGATCTCGACTCGGGGAAAGCTTGGTACCAGAGCCGCATGAAGGCGTAGATGTCCTCGCTGGCGGCGAACGTGCCGCCGTGCACATCGGACGTGTTGGTGCTATAGGAGAAGCCGACGCCGATGGGCTGGTCGAGGAAGAAGACGCTGGCGGCGTTGACCCACGAGTTTGGGTTCTCGCGCGCCGAGTCGCCGGATTCGTTGACGGTGCAGGGACCGAGTTCCATGAAGAGCCCGGACATGGAGGAGCAGCCGGGCCCGCCGTTCAGCCATAGTACGAGAGGGTCGTGCGTTGGGCTGGCGCGGGACTCGAAGTAGGCGAAGTAGAAGTGTTTTGAGCCGGAGTTTAGGTAGCCTGTGTAGCCGGAGGTTGCACCGGGGCAGATGTCTGAGAGGGAGGGCTTGCTGTTGCTGTTGCCGCTGTTGGATGTTGAGGAGACGGCGTGGTGGGGTTTGATGGTGAGGCTGTGGTCTGGATGAGAGGGCGTGGGTGAGGGTTCGGACTGAGGGGTCTG